>JAYJMB010029813.1:20785-34390 GCA_036873735.1 Pouteria campechiana | reverse complement strand
CAATCTGGCCCGCTATTTGATCAGGGTCCCAGCACCACAGCCTTCGTTTGATTGACACTTCCACAGATGTACTCCCTGTTGAAATCGTCCAATATATGTCCTCAAAAATTTGTTGCAATCACAGCCATTCAAGAAAAATCCCTATTGTAATCTGATCACCAACGCAACACTGCTTGTCAGAAAATAATTTCATTCATCCAAAATATATAGGAAATCTACACTTCTGATTGGATCAAGCCATCCAATCCCAACTCCCATTGATTAGATGCTTGTAATCCCATTCTTAAGATTACTATAATTCAATATCCTAAAATTTTTTGAACCAAAGCTCTGATACCACTTGTTAGAAAATTTTTCAAAACACATATAAGCATAAAATTAATCATGCAGATAACATATTGAATTAATGTGATTTGGTCTTACTCAAGATCTTGTTCTGAGGAAAAGGGAAGTTTGGGATTGCGTGATCTTTACACAATCCCCAACAGAATGTCACCTTTGCCTCATATTCTTCATCCGCAACAACTGTGATAACCTAAATTTGGACCTTCGAGTGAGGAAAACGAATTAGCTTTGGGTGAGCTTTTATACATAGAAAGAGGTTGCATCGCATATATCTTCTCCTCTTCTCCTACTTCTACTAAGGGTCTGCTTGTTGTATTTTTGTAGATGTAGGTGGGAATGGATATCTCTCCAACCCAGGTGGAATATTATGTGGTGCTTAGAACTCCTACTTCTACTAAGGGTCTGCTTGTTGTATTTTTGTAGATGTAGGTGGGAATGGATATCTCTCCAACCCAGGTGGAATATTATGTGGTGCTTAGAAGTGAAGGTGGAAAATAACTCAGCGACTTTTTAAGTTCATGGATGATAAATTCTCATTGCTTTTAATACAATGTTGTCCTCTACTTTCGTTGAGCGGAGAATTTTATCATCCTCTTCTCTTTGTGATTGCATCAGAAAAGGACGAAAATGTTGCCATGCAAAGGAATATTCCCAACATGATTTATGCTTCCTTGCATGCGTTGTTTGGTTGTATGTTTAACTTGTTCTACACTTCAGCCACTTCTGTATACCTCATCAAATAACGTGTTATAGTAAATTTATTTTTCTAGTGAACTTTATTTTTCCACCATTATCATTTCATCCAAAAAAGTTTATTCTTAATACTTTCCATCAGTGTCAATGTCATTGAAATCGAATTAGTGGTTGAACCAGGAATCTAATTTATGATCGAACCAATTTGATAGTTGAACTAGTTTTTTTATTTAAACAAAAGAAAAATAAAAAATAATAGAGCATAATTTTAAAAAAATTAAATCATAAATATTAATTTAAATATATAAATCTTCTACATAATATTTTACTATTTTAATTTATTATTTTATTTTAATAATAATATTAAAATTTTTAAAAACTATTATTGGGTTGGATCAAACTAGACCAAACCCGTCAACAAACCAGTTCAGGGTCGAATTGGTTCCACTGGCTGGTTTAGTTTGGTTCTGATATTACCACTTTTCATGTTTCAGGTTCATTAGTCAACAAAAAAAAGGGCCTTCAAACTAGATAAAATTCCACAAGGTGCCATTTGGGCAAATGTAAATTGGCAAATAAAAAATGTAAACCGTAAATTGGTTGGGCATTTTTCTATCTCATGTACCATCACAATTTTACTTTTTTATCATTATTTATATTTATTGTTATTTTATTCTATTTATTTTGTCCGAATTTGCTGAATAATCGATTCCTATTTTGTTGATATCATTTATATTTTATTTTACATTTTTCACTATCCAAATACATCCAAGTAAAATTTACAGACATCATTTGTATTTTTTATTTTAAAATTTTCACTGTCCAAATACACCTGCATAAAACTTACAATCGCGCAAACACTATTAGTCTAATCTTGACATGCCCATAATATACGAATGAAAAAACAGTCGAAAGATGGCATACGGCCACTGGGGCCATTTCATCAAATTCTTGGGCTAGCAGAGATGGAACTGGCTTGGGTCCAACTTTCAACTACTTAAGTCGTGACTAGGCCGGACCTAGCAGCAGGTTGGACATAGCTCACTGACAAAGGCCCAGTACAATGGCAGCAGTGATGTATCTGTTTTTCACCATACAACACCAATACAAATGCGAACATAACGGATTGAGATCACAACACAATCTTGAAGAAGACAATTGCAAAATTTTATCTAAATAGAATTAATCTCACATAATTTCCTAATACTTAAATAGACTAACCTCATTTCGTTTCTTAATATTATTTCTCCAATTATATTCTATCTCCTTTATATTCATACTATCCAAACGAAAGATATTTTTCATCTTCAATGTTCTATAATCTATATTTCGTAGGACGAGAGGCAAAACAAGCAAACGTCTGACCTTTGGCGATATTTTCGTGCCATCTTAAATTTTAACCACGTAGCTTTGGGTAGTTAAAGAAAACGAAATATATAAATGATACACTAACAAATATACATCGTTCATGCACTAAAATGGGCTACAAGAGACAGAGGACAGCCTTCTTCCAAAATTCAAAGGAGATCTCATTCATCAATTGCAGTGAGATGAAATTCCAACTACAGACACGCATGAATCGTGAAACACCTAAGTCATGACTCTCCCGGCTCAAATCACTCACCAGCATTCCTCCTCTCAATAGAATTCCTTGCACTTGAGCTCCTGAAAATCCACTTCCAAACCTTTGATCCTTTTTTGCTCGTTGGAACCCCCACATCTTCATTCACTCTAATCCTGCAAGACCCACTTCCGCTTCTAAAATCCCTAAGGCTGCCTTCGAAACCGCTACTTCTTTCCAGAAAACTGCCACTCTTCAATCCAGGAAAACCGCCTTTCGTTGTTCCTGTTGGAAAGCCAATCTTCAAATCCATCACGGCACCCTCTCTTTCGCCTCCAAAGCCACCTCTCTTCATACCCATAAAATCATCGTCGGCAGACTCTGAATTCCCCTCCCCGTCCAAACCAAACTTCAGATCTATAAAACCACCTGCTGATTCAAGAAAGCCGTCTCTTTTAATGGTATCAATACCACCGTCGGCGTCTAACATACTACCAGCAAAACCGCCTACTTCCTCGGTAAAACCACCCATCTTCATGCTCCCAAAACCATCGCCAGACTCCAAAATTCCATCGTCGTTTGGACCATAATCGCCTTCTGAATCATTGAAACCACTAGCAGACCTCGAATCAGAAAGACCCTTCTCCCTTTTCTTCCTAAAAATCCATCCCAGGTGCCAAAAGTCACGCCTTTTCTCAAAAACAGAGCTGCTGCTATTCCTTTTTAGCAGAGCCGCAGATTCATGTTTCTCTCTGCACTGCAGCTTCGGATTCCAATTCAGCATGGATAAAAGAGACGGCTTTGACATGTTTCCGGCGGATTCGGAAGTGGCGGTCGTGTCATTCTCGATGAGAAAGGAGATGCGACCGACACTGCCAACCTCGACCGAGCACGAATTTCGATAAGAAGAGGAGATGTCGGAGCAGGAACAGGAAGAGAGGCGTTGCTCGCCACAGTCGGAGCAGACGAGCTTTATCAGGCGGTCTTTAAGGCAGAAGGCACAAATTCCTACAGAAGACGACGATGGGTGTTTTCTGCAAGGTTGGTCCGAGAAGAAGCTGGAAGCTTCAACTGCTTTGCCTCTGTCTTTCATGGATGTTCTTTGTCCTTAACGGAAGGGATGCAAAGCACGGAAAGCTGAGAAAATTTCTGGGTTTTGGATTTGACGCTTAGATGTCGATAGAACGTAATCAGGCTTTTTAATCTATGAAAGAAGCTTAAATGTTCGTTGAGAGAGAGAGAGAGAGAGAGGTTTACTTGAACTTAAAATTGGGTGGTGGATAATGATGGAGTTGTTGCAATGTAGAAGTCGAGAATTTCAAACAGCAGAGAGGAAAGGTGGGAGCTTGAAATGTTGGGAGGCAAAATGGGCTTTACTCCGTTTTAAAAGCAGAACTTGAAGTGCACTGCTGACGTGAGAGAGAGAGAGAGAGAGAGAGAGAGAGAGAGAGAGAGAGAGAGAATCTGAGACTGGAGTTCAATAGTGAAAGAAGAATCAATCAAAACGTTGCGGCAGAAGAACGATGAAAATCAAATAAATGGTTAGAGAGAGAGAGAGAGAAGACTCCTCCTTTACGCTTCCTCCCTCATGACAGACACATTGATTGATGCAAGGAACAAGGCCTGCCGCAGCCCAATATATAGTTTGCCTTTTTCCTTTCAAAACCGACTCCCGCAGCCACAAATCCACCGTTCATCATCTCACGCGCGCAATATTTGCTACACCAGTTTCAGATCCACGATACTCATTCCCTCGTGCTACTCACATGGAATTTGTTCACATGCTTACCGATCCAACGAATCAATGGATAAGGGGAATTTTTTTTAAGTTTTCCATGAAAGGAGAACGCTAATTTTGAAATTAGAATGAAGAGCGGTTAAGATCTTCCTTACGAGATTAAAATGGGCACTTACAGCACGGCCATTTGAATCAGTATTTCACTCGCGCGAATCTCCTTGGGCTTGTTGTCAGCTCCATTAAGGCGTGGTTGTGTGCGCGAGTGGAATTGAGTGAAGTGCTGGGCAAAGGTGTCAATTACGGAGCCGACGTGTGCAGCATGTGCTCTCTGCTCCTTCGCCCTCGGAGCAATTCCTCTCTCGAGTGCGCCTAGTATCTCCACTATCCACGCGCGCACTTAGATGAAGTGCACGTGGCACAGTAGTAGAGACCTTGATACCCATGGCCTAATAATCTAGGAATCCTCCAAAAGCAGTTGATTTGATGGCCAGTCTTATTGGACGGTTAAAAACATATCAGAAGTTGAAATAAATAGTCTATAAGGTCAAAAAAAGACTTACGTCCGTCAATCATACCGTGACCAGATGTGCCGTGTCCCTTCCTCCATACTCCATCCAATCAGCAGGTTCTGAGGAGATCTTGGCCGTTAATGTATGGTTTAAAGATGAAAACAATTGATCAGAAGACATCATCTTTACCTTGCATATATGTCCGCGACATAGACGGCTGGGAACAACCATAAAGCGAATTCTTAGGATCGATGTGATAATTTGACGTCTCGGATTAGTTAATTTGCGTCCATCCGTCCAGATGGTTGGAGTGTGCGCTGCGCAATCTTTATTTTGTCTTTTCTGTCCCCACCGTATATGAATCTCGCGAAAATAAAATCGTGGTCCTTAGCAGGCACAATGGTTCGTGCCACACACGGTAAAGCCCACCAGAGGGTGAACAATCATTTAAGATCCAAAACGTTCAAATTCTCGGAATAAAGTGGACCGTCCATTTCGTATGAAATAAACTGTGGGAAATTTCTATTTATACATCATCTTAGAAGGAAGAGATCATCTGGTAGAGCGTTTCAGTTATGTCCCGTCCCAACCGAATGAATCAGGTTTGGAGGTCTGATATTCGATATTCCAATCCACCTGGTTCCAATCAATCCTTTCCAGTCAAATGATACGGATTTGGTAAGCATTCGGCAAAGAATCTAGTAAGATCAGCCTCGATGCACCGAATTATAGAATCTAGGCGATGATCTATTCGATGAACGGTTTGGATCGGTCAAAAAAAATCGATGATGGATCCTCGAAAGATCAGAAGACAAATCGAAAGATGGCAGAAACTAGGTGTCGGTAAATCGGGTACCGCGTGTATGGTCGGCATGACATGTGAGTTCGTCGCACATGCATACAATGAACATGTCGCACTAACGACCATCCGATCATAAGCTGTCATGAAAGATTGTCCGATCATGCGACGGGACCCACTTTCTAGACATTGATCGGTCAACATGCGCAGCAACGTAGTAGGTGGTTGTCCCCACATTTTACAACCGTTGAAAGTTGGAAAGCCAGCTCTGTTTTTAGGTCATCCTGCACGAAAAAACTCCGAAATTGGAAGTCATCACGCTGGTAAAACCCCCATCAACACATGCACCTGTTGCTTGATTGCTCAATGTGTTAAATGTCAACGTGGCACGCATCTTCTGATAAAAAATATGTGACTGGAAGGAAATTCGTTAATCCGATCCGTTCATCACGTATGGACCAGTATAAACCACACAAGAATCACCCGCTTAGGCCATCGTTCAGGCGCATCGCAGGAAATTTGGAGGTCAATGGTTCACGTTAATGCAACATTTGAGAATTGCACTATGAATGTAATGATAATAGATATCTTGGGGGAGTAATCACTCATGCTTCCGACACGATGAACGGATCTGATCGATCGCCCGATGCTTGTAGTAGTGAGATTGGAAGTGATGAACGGCTGAGAATACACTGTTCTGGCATGCCCCAGGGAGATGCCGCATGCGGTTTCCAGCCGTTGGTGACTCGACAGGACTGTCTAATCAGGTTGTCCCCATTGCCCCAGGCCGTCATGGCTGGTGGGCCCACTTTTCACATTGGGTTGATTTTCATCTCACCCCAGCTAAAAGCTCCAAATTCCATCTCCTCCACAGCAAAAGCTTGGCAAGCTTTCAATCAATTGAATACAGCTAGCATGCCGGTTTCAAAATACCCTCAATCTTAAAAGCGTTTTGGACGGAATAAAAAATGTCTTGTCTTTGACTGCAAGTATGTTTCAATCCATAGATTTCCCCCGGTGATGTCGTCCTAAGCTAAATCACGACATGGTAACGGTCGGGATTGCGAAATCATGCCTTCACTTATTGTCTTGAATCATTTGATTCTTCCTGCTTCGCAAGCAATGGCTCGCATTCAGGCGTTGCATTGCATGCTCGCGCGTGAGCGGTGGGCTCGCGGCAAGCCCGCATGGAGGGCCATGCGCCGCCCACATCATTATAAAACATATATTCCAACACGGAGCGTGTTGCAATAAAATATCAACATACGGAAGGCCCATGCTAAAATTGCTAGGAGCATTGAGAGACGAACACCTAGCTATCACCACAATTTAGACCTCCATATTTGAAAATCCAAATGATCATCCGAAGAGAGCAATGGTTGAACAAATAATCTCGTTTATATAATGTTGCCTGCGTAGGATTTCAACGGTGGAGATCATCTGGCTAGCTGGCCCGATGGTACAAATACTGCATCCTGGGGCGCGAGTCGCGTTTCGTAGCGAGCCCGCGCGAAGAGGATGGGTTTTGGATTTGTAAATTATGGTAGGCGAGGCCCTGAAAGCATGATTAGGGTCTCCTCCACGTCGACGGGTCATGATGGAAGCATGGCTCGGGGAATTTTGAAGCTTTTAGCATCCGCTAGCTGTGGGGCACTTTTCCTTTCGGCAGCGCTCTTTCACTCATGGCCATTGGTTGAATGGGAGACCACCACCGGCGTTCATGAGACTCATCTCCTCTAGATGAACCGATATACAAATTCGGACTCATTGCCTTTAGATGAAGTGATATACAATTTCGAGTCGATTGTTCTGATGCATTGATTAAACGGTCCAAATATAGATTTAGCTATTATGACTAGCAGCTTATTTTCGGTCCAGATCTCCAGCTGCGGTCTAACGGATGGGCGGCTACGATGTCCCAGGCAAGGAAGCTCCGTTTCGCCGCTTGTCTGAAAAGGCGTGCGCCGAATAAACAGTTACCCGTCCGGAAATCATTTCATTTGCCTTTTTCCTCGTTTATTTTCCCTTCCTCATTGACGCCGCGCAACTGTTTGTTTGCGGGCTCATCAAAGACCCGTGAAAGGCAAGCTTTTGTTGCAAAACAGCCATTTGATTTGAATCCAAACGCACCTATGGTTCACCTATCATGCGTGCGTCTTTTTTTCATATTATTTTATTTTTTTAAAGCCATGCGTGCACTTCAAAGTTCCCTCCATTTCAAACTGGGCCCATATTTAATAGCCCATAACAAGAAGGGCCCAAAAAGAAGTGACGGAACGGAAAACGGCCCAGGACTGGACGCTGCCAATCTAAGCCACAGCATACATCCGGCTGCGGGCGGCTATCCCCGCCTCCCGCCGTGTCTCTCCTTTTCCCTCCTCTCTCTCTCATGAGCTTTGCAAAGGGGATTTGTCTCCCTGCTTCCGGTTTCCGCTCTCCTTCTCTCTCCTCAATCCCTTTAAACTGCATTTCATCTCAGTTTCGTTTTGCCAATCGCGATGCCTTCTTCTCCGCTGCTCCGTCCTCTTCTCATTCCTTCTCCTCCCGTACATTCGGACTCCGGAATTCTAGGGTTTATGGAGACGGCACCGAGACGGGCCGAATTATGGAAAAAGGAGAAGCTCCGGGCGAGTTCGAGGGTGATCTAGATGTGGACGGAGCCATTTTCCAGAACACTCTGCGGCTCGTGGAGTGCTCGATGTTCGCGGCCGTTGCTGGATTGACGTATTTCCTGAGCAATTCGCTTGCAATTGAGGTCTGTAATTTCGGAATAACCTCCGTACTCATTTTACCTGTTTCATTCCTTCCGATTGGAATTGGATTTTGGAAGTTCTCGTCAACATTGCTGTTTGGAAACATTCGTATATGCAGTATTTTAGTCTCTAAATTGATTGCATAAGCTGCTAAAATTTATACCATTTGGATTTTTGGACGATGCAATAACCAATGTGACCATGGAGTCGGGACTTCTGCGTATGAGCACATACTGGATACAATTTTCCAGTTCTACTGCTCTTACTTCAATTGCATTCATGTTATGAAGTTGCATTCTTGTCTCTGATTTGGAGAAATGGTCCAGTGGCTCAATTGTCATTTTTATGTACAACCATACACTTGGCATACATCAATTGCCATGATAGAATTTCGAGTGTCAACCGTCCAAGTATTGCACTAGTCAGCGAAAATGGAGAATTCACGATGGAGGAGTTGTGCAAGATAAAGAAATGCTAGGTTTAGCCGTTGGCGTAATCACGGATTTACATATATTAGTGGTGTCTACCTCAACATGGTTTTAAAAAATGAAACAATATGCGGCATTTTTTCTTTTTCGGAATATTGTCTGTTTGTGGAAATGGAGAATTCATTATGGAGGAGTTGTGCAAGATGAAGAAATGCTAGGGTTAGCTGTGGGTGTAATCAGGGATTTACATTTATTAGTAATTTCTACCTCAACATTTTTTTAAATGAAACATTATACAGAATTCTTTTTTCTGAATATTGTCTGTATCTTATAGTTCTCTAGTATTCTGAAAGTCTCTTGTTGGGTTTACTTAATTGCATTTACAAAACTCTCCACGTTTTGCAGAACTACTTTGGTTGCTTCTTTTCATTGCCAATAGTAATTTCCTCAATGAGATGGGGTGTTGCTGGTGGTAGGAAAACTATGGTATGTTTCTACATTTTGTTTCTGCTTAAAACATTCTTGTTTTGGTATAGAAACTTTTCAATTGCTTTTCTTAGCTCTTATCAGTTTCTGGAGTGATCTTCGTAGGTGGCTACTGCAATGCTATTGCTCACGTTATCTGGTCCAGTTAAAGCATCTACATATCTGGTGAGCATGTCTATCGCTTCCCTCTGTTTGGCCCAACGAGTCCTATTGCTAGTGCATGTCTCTTATTATTTCTTCCCACTTTTATGGCAAAACTGCTGAAACAGCTGATTGAAACTCATAAAGTATTGAAGTATTTTTGTTACCACTGCAATTTTCTTTTATTTGAGGTACACTTTTTTTCTGAATGCAAAAACTTCTCTTATGAAACAGTTGAACATGTAACTGCAAGTTTCAATTGCCAACATCCTTATGATTCTTCCTTCAGGTCATGATCTGCTATGTTACCCACGTAGTTTAAGATCATTAATCACTTGATTATGGAAGTATTTGAGATAAACATTTTTTGAATGCTAAACTTCTCCTATGGAACTTGAATAAATAAAAAGAGAGTGGGAAAGAAAGGCTTTTTTATCTATTCTAGTGCTGTTCAGTTGGACAGGTAACTACAAGTTTTTATTGCCAACATCCTTGTGCTTCTTCCTTCAGGTCACTAATTCTGTGGCTTGGACGTGTATAGTTATCTGTTGCAGATATAGCACCCGAAGAACCTGAAATTCCTGCCTTTGTTTGTGGTTCCTAATATCACTAATATTAACATTGGATGATGGTGATGTGTTGTCAATAGAATACTAATAGCCTACTTCATGCCTTCTGCTGTATTTAAGCACATATACAATATATCTTGATTATTAATCTATCTGCTTTTTCTGAATTTATGTTTTGTACCACATGAAATGTACTAGCAAGAAAAAATCATGTTTTATATTTATTTCATTTATTTTGTGCCTACAGCTTATGCATGGATTGGTTGGTCTAGTGATGGGTTCTTTGTGGAGGTATGCATGCAAATACAACATGCCCTTCTATTCGTTTTGGCTTCATCTTTTGATAATTGCAAATAGCTAAACAAAGTGAATAGAGGACAACATCAACAAAAGAAAGGGATAAAATAAATTGAAAAGGAATAGAAGAAGAGAGACAACAACTAACACAACTATTGTTAAAAAAATGGAATAAAGGGAACAGGATCCGTCAAACTCTGACACTGCCTCAGGCATGATGCAAAGAAATGTAAAATCCTGGCATATTCCTAGACCAAATATGGGAGGGCATCCTCTACAAGCTTCGTTCAGCACCAACAATCTTGGAAGTGTCAACTTCTGAATTTTGCTCCTTTTTTGTTTTGAGTTCTTCAATTATATTGGGTAGCCTCCAAAGACAGTTATCTTCCTTGATGGTTGAAACTAAATTAGATGAATTGCCCATAATGCGCATGTTAGACATTCAACTTTGGCTCTGTGGGATGAAATTCTTCTGGCAATTTGGTTATGGCTATTCACAAATGTGCCATGTGATCAGCTAATCAGATTTTTTATTCATTTTAATGTCTAAATTGGATACCTGTGTTTCTCTCATTGATTTCTTGTTATGTGATTTTTGTTTTCTATAATTTTCTCAGGTTAAGAGCCAGCTGGGGTCTATCCATTGCCCTCTGCACCCTTGTACTGTTTAATCCTCCTTTCTTGAATTCACTACACCTCTTTGCTTTTTCCTTTTTATCATGCCATGCAAATGCTTCTAAGGTTGACATCTAATTCACAGGTTCGTGCATTGGGTGCAATAGGATATGTTTTAATATCCTCATTTTTAATCAGAGAAAATATCCTTTCTCTGGTAATCTTTTCTTCCACATGAGTATGGTTTCATTGCCAATCTATGGACCTCAATTCTAATAAATCTGTCTTTCCAGATCACCATAAATCTTCATGCTTCTCTCACATACATACTTTCGGCTGTGGGGATTAGCGCAGTTCCATCAATGGATGTAATATATGCAGTTTTTGGATTTGTGGTAACTTCCAAAAACCTAATCAATTTTTGTCACACAGGAAATTTTGATACTCTGGTCGTGTCTGATGGTTGATATGCAGGCTCCTAGAAAGCAGATAATTGGCACAGTAGTTGAAGTTAACACAAAAGCATACAAATAGTATGATGTTCAAGATATATCTATCTCACAAACCAAATCTTCTTTCTTTTCCATTTTCTTTTCTCTTATTTCATTTTGTTTTCTTGTACTTCTTATTCTTCTTCTATTTCCAATAGATAACTTTGAGCTTCCTATCTGGCTTTCCACACAATCAATGTGTCCATCCCTCAGGAGTAGCCTATTCTGATGGTTTGAAATGCAAGATAGTCTGCTCCAAATCCCATGAATGGGTGCTGTTAACATGGCTTAATCAATCTTCCTTTCACATGATGATCCATCTTTAGAAGAGATGGATTTCGGACCATTTAGTGTCAGCATGACAGCTGAAGTTTCTAATGCCTGCATGCCAAAATCACTTATCAGAGAGTATATGGGAACGCTTATATTTTGGCCCTTGCATTTCTAATTGGTCTCTTCAAGACCTTTCTTATGTTCTGGACCTGAAAGTTCATGTTCAACTGTCTTTGAAACAGCTGCTGCTTAACTGTGTATTCTTCGTATTCCTGCTCCATGTATTATATGCTGTTTTCCTTACCAAGTTTGGGATGAGAGCTTCTTTGAGATTACCGCAATGGCTGGAGAAGGCAATCTAATGACCACTTCATTCTGGTTCTGGCTATATTGCTGTTGCTATATGGAGATACCTCTCTAGGGTGGGCAAATGATGGAGATCGTCATGCTAAGTTGGCACGACAGACAGACATGCAACGTTTCTGCAACTGTTGTACTACTGTCATGCCCAGGAGGCTCATGGAGCTGCTGCTGCCGCCACTGCCTTTGCATGAGCTTAGATGCTGTGGTGCGCTAGCATGTACTAATTGCAAGATGTGTCACATTGGACTGTTTTTGGTGTACTCGTTTTTATAGTGGAATTCTTAAGATTCCTCGGGAAAGGAAACTTGAAGTTATAAGAAAATAATTTGTCCACTTTGTTGAATTACATTTTGTTTTGATTGTAATTATCATGTAATCCATTTTATCATGCTCCGTAGTCATGGATATCCAAAGCTCAAGTGATAGGGAAAACGAAAAATCAGGAGCGCCAGATGCTTCCAGAACCTCTAAATTCAGTTTTTTCCAGAGGCAAAAGGAGAAGTGACTGTGTTTCTCTTGACGTGGTTCTTCCTCACTGTTTGATTGCCATCGTCGACTGCGCAACCTTAGTCTCAGATCACGCGTGTTGACACCAAACCGCATTGGCAATTCTCCTTATCCTCAAAATTAAACATTTGAACTTGGTGAGCTGAGCCTGCCAATCTCTACGTATGGTAGGCCTAACGTTTTCATGACCTGCTGTGGTGCAAGGGTTTTAGTCCACTGGATCGGCCCACGCGGAGCTGACACGGACACTTTTTGTCATACGTGTGTACCGCACGTAGTTGGAGACTTGTCCCTCTTATGTGCCATTAGTTCAAATCGATCGTGACAGTTGACCATAATTTTTAAAAGATAATGACGACCCAACCGTCCAATCTGTAGTAACCACTGTCTGTGACTAGGGGTATAATCTGGGCTAATGAAACTTGGGTTTTTTTCGATCCGAATTCTAACCCTATTTGTAAAACTTTAACCATAATCTTAACCCTAACCCTACTTTTGAAAATCAAGCTCGGGTTAAGTTTTGAGTTAGAATTCAGGTTGGTGAAACAAAAAAAATATCAATAACGACAACCTGAAGTTTGAAATAAATAAGCTTCACATTGCATAAACAATCTAAAGTTTGAAACAAATAAGTTTTATATTGCACATTGCACATCTAAAAATATACATCGTTTAGATAAGACTAAACCAAAAGAAAAAAATGTACATTCCCAAACCAAAAAAATCTAAACTGATTCAACTGGTGACTAATTCCCAATCAGAATGGTCTTTCAGTGCAGTTTTGAGTCTTTTGACATTATTGCAAACAAGGATCCTACTTTGGCACATCCCAAATAGGTCCTCTAGAACCAACTATCTCTTCATTCTCTTGCGAAGGCAGTGCCCTGACATTGTATTTCCAAGCAATTTAACATGCTGTGTATGAAAGCAATCACACAAACAGCAAGAATGTTGCCAGTGGAATATTGTTAAACTATAGGAAGTGATCAGAAAGAGTTGAAACCTGGTGATTATAGTACTATCTAAATACTATCTTA
>JAYJMB010029813.1:0-20685 GCA_036873735.1 Pouteria campechiana | reverse complement strand
ATTGTTAAACTATAGGAAGTGATCAGAAAGAGTTGAAACCTGGTGATTATAGTACTATCTAAATACTATCTTAAGCCATATCAAATATTTCACTTATTAGAATAATAAGTCGAACCATTTCCATATGGATAATTATTCCATTCCAGAAGGACTTCAACAGCCTGTACATTTTTTTGGAAGGGAAGGAAATAACACAGTTCAGAATATTGTTAAACTATAGGAAGTGATCAGAAAGAGTTGAAACCTGGTGATTATAGTACTATCTAAATACTATCTTAAGCCGTATCAAATGTTTCACTTATTAGAATAATAAGTCGAACCATTTCCATATGGATAATTATTCCATTCCAGAAGGACTTCAACAGCCTGTACATTTTTTTGGAAGGGAAGGAAATAACACAGTTCACCATACTTTAGCACAACGGCACATGACATAAATAATTTAAATAAAATAGACATTAAGGATTTGGAAAAAAATTATTGAAAATCTACCCACATGTAACCACTGGAAGTCAACTTCACATCCAAGGTGAGTGGAGTTCCTCTCCAACATATTGGTTTACGCAAGAGATACATACATAGTAATGGCTTCCATTATGTATTCAACAACATACTCGGCCAGAGAACCCTTCAGCTATGATTGGTAGGCCCCAACTGTCCCTGCTAAGCAATAAAATTGATTTCATGTTTTCGATCCAAAAATAGACCTAATATATATATATATACGTGTGTGTGTGTGTGACTATATGTATACTGCAACAAGTAAACACGATTAGAGCTCGTAAAAATGACTAACAAATCCCACAAGCCCAAAATATAATGCAACTACATAGGTATCTCAATTAAGAATATAACATTCATGTTCCTAAAATAAATTAAAAGAAAAGAAAATTTAAATGGTGGTCGAAAATGATACCTAACTACTTTAATTTTTCATCTTTCCATTGGTCATTTTTTGACTTCTAGACATGCCTTATGATAGGGATTTTGGCCACCTTTTGACCATCGTCCTCCCCGTTTCCCTCTCTTGCCTGAAGTCTGTCCAAAAAGAAACAAATAAAAAGTCATTAGAGTAGAAATAATGTCTAATAAATCTCACAATTCTAAATTACATACATAGAAATGGCCTCCATTATGTATTCAACAACATACATCAGAATTCAAAACATAACATTCATGTTACCAGATTCAAAGAAAAGGAAAATCGAAATGGTAGGCGTAAATGATACCTGATTACTTAAATTTTTTGAGAATCCATTGGCCGTTTTCTGACCTCCACCTATGTGTGATGATAGGGATTTTGGCCACCTTTTGACAGTCTTCCTCATTTTCGCCTCTTGCCTGAAGTTTGTCCACCAATTCCAAAGGCATTTCTTCTAGGTAAAGCTTTTGCAAAGTGAGTAGGTGCTGAATGCCCAGAGGAAGAGCCTTTAGCTCTCCGCAACGGAATAAAAATAGGCTTTGGAGGGACGGCATTGCGCCCTTTTCCACTATCACCAGGCATAAATGTGATAAATCCCATAACCATAGTTGCTTGAGCTTAGAAAACCATCCTTCTTTAAACAATAATTGCTGCCCAATACGCCTTCCAAAGATAAAGCCATACCAGATTGGGCAATGCTTGGAGCGTGGAAAGTAAACCATGTCCTTTTTCTTCTCTTAGCCCGGAGGAGTACAACCATAGGCAGGTAAGGTTGGCAAGAGAAGCTAAACATTGAGGCACCTTTTCCAAATGCCCCAACAGATATAGCTTTTGAAGCAGGGGCGGCGGCGTCATAGGCTCTCAGCAGCCAGGGGGGAGGGAGAAGAAAAGGGTGGCAGCGTTGCAGGCTCGCAGTAGCCAGAAGGGAGGGAGAAGGGGGGCGGTGGTGTCGCAAGCTCGCAACAACTAGGGAGGAGGGATAAGAAGGGGGGTGGCGGTGTCGCACGCTTGCAGCAACTGGGGGAAGGGAGAAGAAGGGGAGGGGGGGTTATAGGCTCGTAGCAGAAGGGGGCCGGCGTCGCAAGCTCGCAACTAGGGCTAGAGGGAGAAGAAATGAAGAGGCAATGGGCGTTTGGACATTAGGCTAAGGGTAAAAAAACAGATTTAGATAATATATATATATATAGATATAATTTTTTTTATTAACATGTAAATTGGGTTTGGGTTGACCCCAACCCGAGTTGGGTAGCTTATAAATTGGGTTTGGGTTGAACTCGGCTCCTTCGGGCTTGGGTTGAAAAAAATACATGTTTGAGCATAGTCCAACTTCAAGTTTGGTGGGCTGGGTTTGGGTTTAACCCAGACCAAGTTGCACCCCCATTAAAATCACTTACTATAGAATTTGAACCGTCAAATAACGTCTTTTCATACGTCTGCCTCTTACTAACTCATATTAATGTGTAATCAACATATTTCTCCAATAAGATATATTTATTACGTGGTCCGCTTCTTTCAGTGGTTAGCTGACACGGATGGCACGTGTGTGTATGAGTCATCACCTGCGTTTCAAGAAGGGAACCGTCCAGAGAGCGGGGAAGAGATTCCGGCATTGGGTTTCTCCGTTCTCACTCAAAACCTCTCTTCTCCGTCCCAACGTTGAAGAAAGCGCAGATGAAGATGATCATTTCGCGCGTTTTCCATTCAAAGTCGTCGATTCCAAAGCTCTTCTCGTAAGCTCTCCACTTATACTCTCTCTCCGTCGCAGACTGCTTTTGATCAAACACCTAGATGAAATTCCATGGCCTTTTTCTATTTGCTCTCAATTTTGGTGAATTTTCTTTTTGTTTCAGTTTTTCTTCTCTTCCTTTACCATTTTAAGGCTAATTTCTCAGTATTTGTTTCGTTTTCTCTGGATGTTGCTTCCTTTTATTTAATTTTTTCAAGATTTTGTGATCCATTTGCGATTGTAATCATGCTCATTTTGTGACCCATTTGAAACTTTAACCATTTTCATTGGGGGTGCGTTTGGATGCCACGTTGAATGAATTGCAATACATTTGATAAGACCCAAGTAGGTAACCAAAACCTGCCGAGAGCGATTCTCTGTGTTTGAAGTTGGACATAGAATAATGCTAGTCCTTACATTGGAGGGCAGAGCCCTTACTTCGATCCGATTCCCCTTCATTCCAATTTGGTCATTTTTTTTGTCTGATCAGCTCCTCCAATTTGAGTTGGGCTTTTCTAAGCCATCGTGTTGTCTTCGAACTAATTTTCATTAGATGGTGGCATTTCAAATAACAAGCCTTCCTCAGACAATGACATAATACATGTGCTATGCATGGCTATATGGATGGTAGCGTTTTCTGTTTATCCTGGGGAAGTGAACATGGAAACTGGAAAGTCAAGATTATGGCAGTCAGGATTTCAAAAGTAAGCTTCCTTATGGAGTGGAATGTATCATCATCATTATCATGATTGTCTAAGCCTTAACCCAACTGATTGGGGTTAGCTACAAGAATCCTATTATGCTATTTTGCTCTACAGTGGTCCATGGACTGCCAGTGTTTGTCAGGAAAATTGCAAGAACTTTTTTGACACTTTGTTTTTGTCTTCTTTATTCTGTTTATGCTTAAAATTGTTGCCATAAACTTGCTTCCTTGCACACCTTTTTCCCCCCTTTTTGAAGGACGACCAGATTTTATTGCAGCAAAGAAGATGACTTTAATCAACAGCAATAAATGAAACCAAAAATACATTAAAATGTAATTGTTTAATCCTTGAAGCCTAATTTTAATGCTGTCCATTCTGAAATGAAGCCTTCAGGTTTGAGAAATACAGCCTCCAGATTTGCTGCCACAGTGATGAAAGCCTGACTACCTTTTCCTACCTAGTGGCCCACCAAAGAGCTATAAAATCTTTGTTTCATAACTTGGGTTTCTCATTGAGTGCAAAATGGGCCCCATACCATTCATTGAAGATATCCTCAGTTGATTGAAACCAGGAGAGAATCCTTGACTGAAACTTTAAAGCAGAAAAGAAGATACGTAAAATGACGAAACGATATCCATAGTCTGCATTCTTCAATCATAATCTTCAATCACAAAGATTAGCAATTCCTTACCTCTCAGTCTCTTTTTCAACATGTAGTTGTTAATGCTTTCATTTTGTCCATTTCATATAGTGAAAATTTTCCCCTCTTGGTGCTGTGGAAATAGTGCAATAGGTGTATCCAAAAACGTAAGGTTATTTTCAACAAATTCAAATAAGGTAGACGAAAGTTTGAAAGCTGAGCCTGGCAAAATAGAGGAAGCAGAGACAATAAATGTGCCACCCCCTCCATCTGAGAAGGTAGTCAACAGGTTGGCTGCCGTTTAGTTCATTTTTCTGTCATTTGAATATGGCTGTTTTGTAAGTTGTAGATTACCTCTTTGTTTCAGTTACTTGTGTTGGGAGGAAATGGTTTTGTTGGATCGCATGTTTGCAAAGAAGCTGTGGACCTTGGTTTATCTGTCTCTAGCTTCAGCAGGTATCAGAAAATCATTGTATTTATGTTTTTATATTCAATTATTTTGAATCATTGTAAACATTTTGAGTGTACAGAGAATAATGCTTGCAAGATGTGATATTCTGTAGCTTTTTTTTTTCCTCCTAAATCCTCAATAGCTATTGTTGGTGAAAATATGAAGCTAGTAGCTTGATGTTTCCCATTTTCATGCATCATCTTCGCTGAGAAATATGGTGATAGGTGCTATTTACTTGTCTATCTTTATTCCTCAGGTCTGGACGGTCTAACATAAATGAGCGGTGGGCTAGTGCTGTCACCTGGCACCAAGGTTTAGCACTGATAGAATCTGTCTTGTCTTGTCTTTTGTGATAATTTTGCATGGAACTATAAAACTTCATAACTCCTCCTCCAGGAAGTCTTCTGTTACCCGAATCTTGGAAGGATGTGCTGGATGGGGTCACTTCTGTGGTATGTTGTCGCATTGCTGTGAATAACAGAAATGGCATGCATATGAGACAAACAAAAAGGATGAATGCATAGAAGCTGTTTTGATTATTTAGTGGTCAAATGATTATGGAAGCTGATTTCTTGTATGTTGCAAGCTGCTTTATTTGGGTTTGAGGCTTTATAAAATAAATTGCACTATTCTCTCTTCTTTCTTGGAGGAATATTTTGCGTATTGTGTGTTTGTTTGTGGATCTAATGGTGCTTCTGCTAATTTTCTTCCTGGGAGTATATTTGAATCTTTCAAAGGGAGGGGCCTGATTCTTCTGATAAGCATTCAGGAATTTGTTTCCTTTTTTACAAACTTCTTTGTTAAACAAGTCTTTCTTATTTTGTATGGCAAGTTCTACACATTTTTCTAAGATAACAAGGCTCTGTTTTTTTTAATTGAGGATTGACTAATGCAGATATCATGCGTTGGAGGGTTTGGTTCAAATTCATATATGTACAAAATAAATGGAACCGCAAACATCAATGCAATTATCACCGCTGCTGAGAAAGGTATGGTGATGTCTATGTTCAGGAAAAATCAGAGTTCAGAACTCTCCACCAAGATGATTCTCCTGCTTTGATTGCTAATATTTTGGGGCCAGTTATTTGTACTCTTTTACCCAATCATCGCCATTGCTTTCACTAATATATGATCTGTAAAGATATTGATATTTTTGGAATATATTCCAATGGCCTTCTATAATGGTGTTTCTTCCACTCATTGAAATCGTGAATTTTCCAGATTATTTGTTCTAAACCTTCATGTGCTCTTGCTTTCCATCAAATAGTGGTGATCATCGTCATCTAAGTTATGCTTCAGGTAATAAGACTCCAGACAATGCATGCCAATGAACATGGGAATGTTGCTTGCTAGTGCACTTCTGAGTAGTCTTTACTACGTTGTTCTGTAGCTCATGCATGTAAGCAATCTATATCCATTGGGGCATTGTATAGAGTATTTGCAGGATGGTGATCTTACGCATTCCACAAATGCCAGTGTACCATCTGTATAGCAGCGGGGCACTCACAAGCCCCGTGGCCTGAAATTTATCTTAACTTAAAACAAAAGTGATTTGGCTGTGATTCTTAGATATTAGTTATTGTTATTTATTTTATATTTCCGTTGATTTCAAATGTGAACCACATGATGAATAGATTAGCAGTTTTTACTTTTTAGAGCCAGATCAGGTATGCTGTACTGCCTGCCAATTAGCATGTTCCATGATGTAGTGACCTAAAGTGCATGAAATGTGTCACTTGGATACATTACAACATGAGTGCTTCATGGTTCTTTAGGTAGAAAGATGAAGGTATTTAAAAGAATTTGACCTAAGATATGAAATTTAAAAGTGCTATTTACCGGTCGCCTTTAAGTTTTTGATTTGGTAATCAGTTTAACTTAACATCAGAGCTGGAGTTTCTTGGTTTCTGTACTTCTTTTATTTTCTCTGAGTTATTGATGGATGCTTGAGTTTTATGCCCATGCCGACATTTACCCGAGGTCTTCAGTTTTATATTTCTATGCGGATGAAATTGAGCTTTATATATGGAGTAAGGCCTAGATAATAGTGGTGGTCTTCTTATTTCCATCTGTAGGAGTAAAAAGATTTGTGTACATCTCTGCTGCTGACTTTGGTGTGGTGAATTATTTATTACGAGGATATTACGAGGGGAAGGTACTTTTCATGTGCTAAGCTGTTCATTTGCTCATTAATTAATAAAATTTTAGCTAAGGTTGGGCCTTGTGTTGGATTCTTGAATGGTAGTAGCGAGAAAACTTTGCCTACTGTTTTGTTCTCTTAATATCTGATGAAGAGAGGGATGCGTGATTTATCTGCAGAGAGCTGCTGAAGCAGAACTACTATCAAAATTCCCTTATGGGGGTGAGTTTCATTTTCTCAGTGCTCCTTTGCGTGGTGAATGTTTATTTTGCTCAAAATAAAAATAACCATCAAGAAATACTGGCCTCTAGAATTGATAGAAATGGAGAAACTTGATAAACCACATTGAGCCATGTCACTTCTACGATATGTAAGGAGATGCCATGCCATGCTTGGACAACGACAACTATGTATTTTCTGAACAATGCAAAAGTGGTTAAGGTGGACCACTTTCTTGGAGCCATGGTGACTATCATGGGTGTGCCTTGCAATTATATCTCCAATATCATAGACAGCCAACCATCTGTATTTATACAGGATCCAGTTGTGATGCTTGAAATTTTATGGGGAGATTCGTGGGATAAATTTAATCTGATGTGAGTCGCTGTGGACAAATTTGTGCCAAATGATCAGCCCCATATGCAGCATTGTCTTATTGATCTGAGGCAATGCTTTGTTAGAGTTTCTATACTTTTTCAACTTCAAGAATTGCCATTCATTTGTTTCAGCTCTTATTGTTCAAAGTGTATCAATGTTTGATGCCACACACACAAAAGTGAATGGCGACTCATGGAAACAGATTTCTAGAATGTAAAGGAGGTAGGAAGTGTTGCACTTGTTCAAAGATCCTGAACAATTGGGGTTGGCAAAACCGTCCATTCTGATATGGTTTTGCCAAGGCATGATCCTTTAAGACATAGATTCAACATATTTTCACTCACCATAAATGACATCCTTTTTAACTTTCAGGAATCATTCTCAGGCCAGGTTTTATACATGGGACTCGCAAGGTTGGGAGTGTGAAGATACCACTCGGTGTAATTGGTTCACCAATGGAAATGGTAAGTACCACATGGAAAGTATGCCTGAGACCTGAAACCAATAGGCCAAGGCATAAATACCTGATACAATGACGAACCCATTGACAGTTCCCGACCATGGCATTATAGCATTGGGAATCTACAGAACCTGCTTTTAATCACATGGACATGGGTCTAACTGCGGATTGCTTTCATGAATAATCTTCCAGTTTCTTGTGCTATATTTTGCTAAATCCTAAAGAGTCAATATTCCTTTAATCATAAATTTCTGGCTAACATATTTTTGAGCTATTGCCAGGTCCTCCAGCATGCTAAACCACTGACTCGGTTCCCTCTGGTGGGCCCACTGTTTACTCCTCCTGTCAGCGTTACCGCTGTTGCGAAGGTTGCTGTTAGAGCTGCAACAGATCCAGTGTTCCCCCCTGGCATTGTTGACGCCTATGGCATCCTCCGATATGGTCAACAAAAATGAAAATTCCATTTCATTCTGTGTTTGTCTAATAAACGATGTAAAGCAATGGCAAGGCCACACTGGTAGTTAACCACCAATTTGTGGAGTTGAGATGTCTCATTCTCTGACGGTAGAATGCATACAAGTCTCATATTAGGTCTAAATATCCTCTCCTTTGCGGATGATCACATTGTACATGTCGAACCATCCAGAAGACCCATCAATCTGAGCCTGTTTTCAAGTATTTGTATGTTAGACGTTGCATGCAGTGAGTCCAGTGGGTGTGAGACGACAGCTCCAGGAGCGGTGCTAAGCTGTAAGTGTAGCCGGAAGCTTGCAAGTGATTTTTTTTTTTTTTTTTTCTGTTACTTTCTTTGCCCTTTTAGGGGATACTTAGCCAAAAGCACTTCAACCACATACAGATATGAGGTTGTTACTAGTTGCTGGTGTGTTTCACGAGAGGCATGCATGTCCTAAGCTTTTTTGCCTGTCATTGCATCTTTTCTGCAAGTGGAATAACATGCATGTGATTCATGCAGATATTCAATATATTATTCCATTCCGTTTTATGGGTCAGTCTACTGCTTTGATGCTTGGTTGGCGTGAGAGGATTTGTCATTGATGTTTAACTCACCAATCGATTGGTTATTATAGCGTAGGCAGGGAATGCCTCTGATATTGGAGCGCTGCAGCCTCATATAGCCTATAAAGTTGGTTAGTGAACTCGTAGCATTTCTTGGACGACGGGCTATCATGGGAGATTTGTAGAGATGTGCCTGTTGTTGACATTCAAGGAATCAATCGAAAGTTGTAACCTGGGTATGTTTGGATGGAGTGTAATAGGAAGGTGGTGTGATAGAAAAAGCATAGCAGGTGATAATGTAAATAAAATAGGTTTTTAATGTAAAAGTGAAGAAAAATGATTGACAATAGGGAGAACGATGAAAAAAGGTTTAATGTTTGAGGTAGTTGTTAGCAGTTGAAGAGTAATATTATCATGAGAAATCGTGTTATTACGCTCCCTTTCCATCGCAAGCCAGTATGCCACTCCTTTTACAAGCTAAACAGACCCAAAGAAATGGTGCCGGCCTGCCCCTAGATTGCCATGCGTCCGATCACGGTCATTAAAGCAGTAGATGGCCACGTATTTCGGCGCACCTATCAAACGCGCTAGCTTGCCATTTTGGACGACTAAATTTTAGTACGAGGATGATAATAAATGACAATGACTCAATCATGCCCAGAAAATGTGTAATCTTTAATCTGAAACGTTCATTGTCTCGTTAATTCTGGAATCTCAGCTCAAGCTCGCATTCACGATTTCTCGTAACATGATTTGATCAACGAATGTTTCACACCATAGAACAGCAACTCATGGTCTAGAAGAAATAATTTCTTCTGTATGTAATGCAAATTGGCATTTGGCGGGCATGAAAGCCAGTGCCTGCATATCGAGTGCGATTTCCCAGCAGAGCATCAAATACCGCCCTTGTGAAATCCCCCAAGAAATGAGTCAAGCAGCAAGGAGATGGTTGCACTAGTTTGAGTAAGAAGTCCATCTGCCGTTTGCTGAAATGATTAGGACGGGAATGCTGCTTAGGAGCACGCCATTCTTCTTGAAGAGAATTTCGCTGGAGAGATCGTACTCCACCTCCTCCTCCTCGTCATGGAGTCATGGCGGGAGAGTGTTAGACTTGGCCGCCAAAGACGGGGAGCTGAGGGTATTCATGGTTGCCGGAGAGGTTTCCGGAGACACGATCGCTTCCCGTCTCATCTCCTCCCTCAAGCGTCTCTCTCCTCTCCCCATCCGCTTAGCTGGCGTCGGAGGGTAATTCCATGTCCATGCAATGCTTGCAGCATGCATTTTCCAGCGTCAAAACTTCAAAACAACATGCTTCATTGTCTTTTTGTCGTGGAAAACTTGAAACTTTCCGGATTTTATTAGGGCTTTGATGAGAAAGGAAGGATTGCAGTCTTTATACCCCATGGAAGATATCTCTGTGATGGGCATTTTGGAAGTCTTGCCACATCTAGTAAATATTGGGGTGAGTATTTTCTCTGTTTCATTTGTTGATTTTGTAAAATTCAGATAGATGCCGACCCCAATTAAATTGGATTTTTGTTTCATATTTGAAACTGCAAATAACAGAGGAGGCTAAAACAGACAGTAGAAGCCGCTCTCGGATTTCGGCCTCATGTTGTAGTGACAGTTGATTCAAAGGCATTCTCCTTCTCTTTCTTGAGACAATTAAGGGGTAAGGCGATCACTTTTCCACTGCAGCTTGATGCAATGCTGTACTTTTTTTGAATGAACAGGACATTGAAATGATGGGTGGTTATCTGCTTCTCCAAAATGAAGTTTCCTTCCCATTGCATCCATGTTGTATGACTAGGATGAAGCAAGTCATTAGACAGCTTAGAATTTCTGTTTTGAAGGATTTTTGGGCCAACATCTGCCGAAAGTGGGGTCAATCAGGAAAATAACTACAGACCTCCCTCATTCATAATGCTGCTCTTCACATTCTAATATGTGAAGATGCAAAATACCAAAGCAGAATTATGAATTAGAATGTTTGGGTTCTACGGAAAATAGAGAAGATAAAAAGGACCTCAGATGTGTAAAACACTGAAATGGTTGTTTGCAGCTAGATGCATGGCGCAACGAGTACTGTGTCCTGTGCAGACCCATTACGTTGCACCCTCATTTTGGGCATGGAAAGGAGGGGAGAGCAGGCTCCCACAGTTATCTGGGTATGTTGACCATCTATTCTGTATCCTTCCATTTGAGGTGGAAGTTTGCAGGTCAAATGGGTTGGCTGCAACTTTCGTTGGTCATCCCATAATTGAAGATGCTTTGAACTTGAATTTGGTATGATCTCATTATTTCTTTTAGTGGGTTCTCAATTTTGCATTGGAATATGTAGCATGAAAGATTGATACTTGTCTATTCATCTTTCCTATACAAAGTTTCATGAATGTTTTGCCCCTATTGAAATAATTGGTAACTGATTTGATAGCATCCAGAACTACTGTCAACAAAATTTTTCAAACTAGTTGTGGATGATTCTCTTGAACTTGCCCTTGTATCTTTAAGCAGCTCCTCCTCTGCCTTTTTAGAAGCCATGTATTTGTCTTGACCATGAAGATTTTACATCATAATAATTGGTCAAAATTGTATTGCATTTTCTTGTGGAACTTGAACACATCATGCACACATTTAGTAAATAATGGAATGAGAGAAGACAATAATTCTTAATAGATATACCTTTTTACAGCATCCAACAACAGGTGCCATTGCTTTGCAAATTGATGCAAATTGTTCAGCTGAATGCACACAGCTATAAGATGGATTGTTCCTTCACATGACTTTAATTGGGCATTGAAAGTGTCAATCAGAGATTATTTTAGGTGTCATGGTGTTTCTCTATTTGTTCAATGGATGATGCAAGCATCTTCAATTCTCTCTAGCTCGTTGAATTGAAAAGTTTAACCATCTCTAGTTTGATTTATGACAGTGTACCTAATGTTCACTTCAACATGGATTCTTAGTGCAACCTTTTGAGATTCTAACACTTGGATCGAACTTAACATGAAGGAAGGGGACCCATCATCAGAAAAATGGAAGGTTCAAGGGAATGGCAAACGCTTTCATACTGAGCATGGATTGTCTTCAGGTAAGAGGAAATTAGGTGAAGTAAGATCGGATGTTTGTGCATGCCTTAATGAAGATTTACGAGCTATATTTTTTAATATCATATCTATTTTAGTATTTTGTCCCCAGAGGTATGACTCTGTATTTATTTTCCCTGATGAAAAAGGGCAACCTGGTTTACTTAATAATTTACAGAGATTTACTAAAGTAATACTGTTTCCTTTGCAGTTATTTGTCTTAGAGAAGAAGTCTCTTTTGTCAGTAATTAGGGACAACCTAGTTAATTAATAATTTGCAAATTCCTGGATTTGACAATGGTTTCACATTGCCTTCTAGCCTGAAGTATTACTGAGTTTATTGATTTCATATTATCAAAAATGTGCATATCGGGTAGAATTTAGAATGACATACATAAAATTACTATGACCATTGCAACACAGAAAACATCATCCACTAAAAGGGAAAATCCCTTTACAAGTGAGGAAAAAGTTACTTTGATAGTGTGCAATGATCACAAATGATTTGAATCCTTGAGACCTGCTTGTTTCATTTTGATAGGAATTAGTTATTTCCTGTAACTAATAGAACATTTTGCACTCCTGAGGTAAATGAGCTGCATATTTGGGAAGCTGGGAAATGTAAAGTAGAGGCTGGTTGTATTTTTTTTCTGATTGGTGCACTTTCTTATTGGTGCACTTTTTGAGGAATAGATCATGCTTTCCTGATTTTGATTACAATTTCCTTCTTATCAGCATAACTTATTGTCAGCTTGATAAAAATTTTGTATTACCAAGATGATTTGTAATTATCTGCTTCAAATGAAATCTTCTGTTTCCTTAGATTTCATTGTATCTTACAGGTGCCACAGTCGTTACCTTACTTCCTGGAAGTAGGTTACAAGAAGTCAAGCGCATGCTTCCCATTTTCTCAAAAACCATGAAACTACTGAAAAACTCTTTTCCAGAATTAACAGCTGTAATCCCTGTGGCCCCAAACAAGCATGTGGAGAGCTACATTGAAAGAGCTATTAAGACGTGGGATGTTCCAATTATCTTGTTTTCTGGGCAGCTACAAAACCCTAAATATGATGCATTCGCGGTATGCCTAGATACAAGCATGCAAACTCTCTTTGGAATGCATGGGACTATAGTCATGATAAAAGATCTTTATGTGTTCATGGCTGATGTCTGCTCCTACCATCCTTTAGAAGAAAGAAGGAAAGAATGAAAAAGTCTGTTCCTGTAGCAGCAGTTATCAGGCAGAGATGCATTTAATATGATCTGGATCATGGTGCTATGTGCTTGTTTTCTAGTCAAGGATGAAAGTCTGGGCCAACTCATCTTCCAAATGCATCCAAACGATTCCAAGAAAACTGGACTGTCTATTGGATCATCAATGCTTGGGCTTAGCATCTTTAAGAATCAACAAGGCATAGCATGCAGGCCAGCAGCTGATATTAA
The DNA here is from genome assembly GCA_036873735.1 of Pouteria campechiana. Lineage (NCBI taxonomy): Eukaryota > Viridiplantae > Streptophyta > Magnoliopsida > Ericales > Sapotaceae > Pouteria > Pouteria campechiana. Next base: position 7,499 of record JAYJMB010029813.1, on the reverse strand, counting down.
TATCACTGGGTCTAAATCAACAATGTCCAATCTGTGGCTCATTTAGCTTTAATATTCAGAATTTCATCTATTGCTGTTGGATTGTCTGCAGGCAAGTAGAGCTGCTTTGAGTACTTCAGGGACAGCTGTTCTGGAATTGCAACTTGCACGGTTACCCTGTGTTGTTGCATATCGAGCTCATGTCATAACAGAGTGGTTAATCCGATACAAGACGAAGTCACAATATATGTCCCTTCCCAATATTCTATTGGATTCAGCAGTCCTCCCAGAAGTTCTTTTTCATGCTTGTAAACCAAAGAACTTGGCCTCATTCCTCACGTAAGATTCTCCTAACCTTTGATAATGTTTCTTTTTTAAATTGGCAGAAGCTGAGAGGGGGACAATGATAATATGCAAGAGAAAAGTCACTGAATATTTCCTGTGCTGCACGGATTGTTGACAAATATACGTGGAATGTGATGTTCATTTATTAATTTCATCAAAGATGTATGATCTAGTTCATAAACCACAACATTTCCCAGCATGCTTGGGCACTTCTGCATGTCAGCTGACATGGACTTTCTTGACAGCGGAGCGATCTTGCCAAACTTCACCATTACTAAAAAGAATGAAAAGAAATTTAATAAAACAAATATATGACCAAACTAAAATAACCACGTTCAAGATTTGAGATTATTTGGAATAATGAGATTATAGAACTAAATAACAACATATATTGTCAGATCATTGTGTTTATTGGGATTATAATTCTCATATTGTTTCTAGCTATTAAATTAAAAACTCAAGGATTTTCCTCATCCCGTTATCCTGCTTTGTACTCTCCATATTCATAATCTGCTCATAGGTTTTCTAGAGTTGGCTTCACTACGACAGAGCATTTAGGTCAGGGAATGCATGTACCTTACACAGATAATACTGTATTGGATTATGCCTCTTTATTATGAGGTTAATCCAATGCAATTCTTGGATAATTTTACAATGCAAATGAATATGATAAGCATACAGTAAAAACATTTGTATTCCAACCTATTTTTCATGCTCCACAGCAAACAAACCATCAAGCAAATCGATATCTCGATGTCATGGTTAGATTTGAACATCCAAGCAATTTTCTTATATAGGAGATCCCAACCAAAATAAGAAAAGATATGCTCAGTTTTGTCTCTGTATTTTGAATCTTATCAATATGTAATTGAGACTAATGATTCCCAAAATAAAAATCTGACATGAGATACTTTGTTTTTACTGTTTCTCATCACAGCCGAGTGATTAATGATGAACATCTCCGTGAGCAGCAAAGGGCTGCTGGTGAAGAGATATTCGAGATGCTCTCTTCGTCTGATAGAAGTGCATGGAATCTGGCTGCCAAAGAAGCGGCATTGCCATTTACTGATGTGAGTCCAAGCATGATTACAGCTTCCACCATACTGTACAACGCAAAACATAGTTGTTGAAGACTATGAAACGTAGTGATTCAGCGAATTGCAAACTAAGCTTTTCTGAATTTGTGAGAGATGTGCAACCTGTGTTCTTTTCAATAATGTACCAATTTCGGATCATTGTGCCTGTGCCAAATGCGTTGTGCACAACCTGGAGGCGAGTAGGGAACTCCCTTTATGGTATATGCTTCAAAAATCCTGTAACTGGAAGAACAGCCTATAAAGTAGCCCGAAGGAGATGTCACCCGAGAAGTGATTTTGTTTGTTAGTATTTAATGCATGATTATTGGATTTCACTTGAATAGCTGTTTGTTTCTCATCTTAAGCAGGTTCCAAAATTGCCTTCTTCTGTAATCCTCACTACCCAGATGCAATAAATCCTGATTAATATAATTCAGCTCTAAAATATTTTGAGGTATTTGTAATGTTTTTAAAAGGAATTAGATTTTCCTTTGAACGGTATATGATAGATGCTACTGTTGATAGGGCAAACATAGGCGAGACTTTTGGCCAAAATATTTATTAAAAAAAAGGGAAATTCACAACATATTATGCCATATATTTAATGTATTTGGACACATCATATACTCATGTCTTTATCATATATTATACTATTTTGGTAAGATCAAAATCAATTATAATGCTTATTAAGATTTATTTAGTCAGGATAATAGAGATTAATTGATTTACCCTAACATTCAAAAAAACTGTTTTTAGACAATCTAACAAGTTTATATTTGTTATGGTTCACCTGGATTTTTAATGAAGATAATTTTTAGTGTAATAAAAAATATGAGAATAAGTAGGATAGTTGGTTTAGATCTCACTGAAATATTATATTTTGCAAAAAAAAATGAAAAAGGTATATGATGTACCTGGACAGATTAAATAAATACCCATTTACCTTTAGTAAAAAATTAAGAGGCAACTATGTTTGCATCTCATGATAATCTAAATAAATCACGCGGGATCCAGCATGGGGAACAAGCTTCATGGCCGATGGAGAGCTTGCGTCCAGCCGGGTTGTTCATGCCAGAACTGCTACAAGTGAAATGATCCCCGTGTTCTCTTTTTCAGTTGGAAATCCTGGTTTGAAGGGGCCAAATATTCTTGGGGGTTTGTGGACAATATGAGATGGCTGCGGAGCTGCGGGTCAGTTTTTAGTGCTTGTTCAAAGCCATTTATTTCAAATGCCTATCCATCGATCAAAGTACTGTTTTCCATCCAGAGGGTTAACAGTCAGCCCATCCGATGAAATGCAAAACCATAAAATCCTACCCCTAATGTGGAGCCTGATTGGTATTTACCCACTCTTTGCTACCATGCAGCTCACCAATAGCCAGTTAAGTCTAATCTTCGATGATTAAATATGCCAAAATTTTGTAAAATGGGTTCTAAAATCTTTCCTTAGAAGCCTTCATCGCGACGGACTGTGGAGAAGGTAGGAGACCCTTCTCATCTGGAGGGTCAGAAGCCAGGACTCTTTAGAAGGGGAAATTTTTTTTTTTAAAAGGATTTCGAAATAGCCCATAACGAATCCGGTAATCATTGGCTTTTCTTTTTTATCCGAACTATCCTCAAAGAGGGTAGATTGTTTAGAAGTTGGTGATGGGTAAAAACAAGAATGTTGGAGGCATGGAGCTTGGCGACATAAACTAATACATAACGCAAAAGCACTTTTAGTATAAGTAATATAGGGCCTGTTTGGCCGTTTCATAAAGAACAAAGTGCTTTTTTTTTTTTTTTTTTTTTTTACTTAGAAGCACTTTCAATTAATTTTTTATATGTATGGTGGTTGAAGGGAAGCGAATTTTTTGTGCTTCTCTCCCACCGCTTATAATCTGCTTAATGTAAAATGACAAAAAAATAATCCTAAAGAATTTCGAAATGTAAAAAGACAAAAAAATAATCCTAAAGAATTTCGAATCGCTTCTCTCAATCTTATTTTCTTCTCAACATATTCATTCTTCAATCATTTATAAGGTACCAATTGGGTCTAACAACACCAGTTTTAATATGTACTTTTCAGTAATTTTCGCAACTATAAGCACTTTTACATACTTCAGCCTAACACACAAAAAATATTAAAAGCACTAATAAAATTATAAAAAATACTGTTAATAAAATTATATGACTAAACACTAAATAACTTTCTCTTTAAAGCACTTCTCTCAAAAGCATTCCTCTGAACTGGTGAAATTTCACTGCACTGCCAAACAGGCCCATGGACCAATACATAATGCAAAAGCACTTTTAGTAGAAGAAATATGTATGTATTATTCACACATTGAAATGCTTGTCAGACACGCAAATCAATGCAAATTTCACAATTAGTAACCAGATACTGCCAACAACATATGGAATGAAAAATGGCTTTGTTGAAAATACAATAACGACAGAGCAGAAACTGGGCTGTCCTTGTCCAGCACTAGAATAGTGTTTCGTCTGATAGGACGTACTTGGCCAGCAACTCAGGGCAACCATCAACGGGCTTGTCCTTCATGAAGCCTAAAGCATTGGGGTATCGGAAATCGGTGGAGATGCCATTATTGTAGGTGAGCATGATGCGCGCCCGGTTCAGTGGTTTCTTGATCTCATTGCAACCTTCCATGGGACTGCTTACAAGAACCACCTCACACACATCTTCTTCATGGTCTCCGGGAACGGTGACTAAATATGAGCCAGTGGAGTCCGTCTCTGCTTGGCCTTGGAAAGTCACCTTATGCGTGGTCCTGTTACTGCACTCGATCTTCACCTTTGCACCTGCAAACCCCCAAGTCATCCAACATTCAAAAGCCTACCCATACATTACAACAATCTCTCTTTGACAAGATGAAAAATATACAAATACAAGTTTCAGCTTAGCAACCCCACAAGAGAGTGAAATCTGATTCATTGATTTGGTTAAGAAACTAGTTTTAAACATTCCCAATTGAGCATTTTTGAGTGTATGTGCATGAGAGAGAGAGAGAGATGTTACCTTGAATGTATTCAGTTTTGGTGGTGACAAAGCCGGCACGGCAAGTATCGCAATAAACTTTGCCCTGCACCTGGAAATCTCCTTGGCCACCACCTTCAGCACCTGCCACAACAGCAACCGCTGAGATGAGGCAGAGAACAGCAATCAAAGGAAGAGATTGGAGCTTAGCCATCGTTGGTTCTCTTTCTCCAATTACTATGTGAGTGAGGTTCAAGGAAAGAATGGATGGGGAGGTGGGGCTGGCTTTCTGCTTTATTTGTACTAGTAGAGTTTTGCTTGCATGTGGTTGAGACGTACGTGCTCCGCTCAATTCACTCTGCTCCGTCCGCCTACGACAGGTCTAAATTCCATCTCATCATGCAAAGACGGTTGCCCTTCCAAGTTGCCCACGACCGCTTCCGCATCTAACTAAAATCACCGAACAAAGAGGAGGGAGTTAAATACCTACTCTGCCGGATGAGGATGATACACAGGCAGCACAGAAGTCTTATACGGTTCTTACTACAATTTTTAAGATGTTGATGCCAGCCTGACGCTAGGTAGAAAAAGCCATTTTTGGCTTTGCTTGCCTTGTTTTGTGCTTCGGTTCTCCAGAATGGCCCATCAAGACTGATTATTTGAAAATCGGCTCCTGCTTACTCGTCACTTTATTTTTCAATTGTTACTCTACCTTTTCATACCGATCATCTTATTCTATTTTTTTAATTATTATATCCCCCACTACACACTCAATTCCGCTTATCTAAACAGGTCACAAAAGCAAATATCTCTTTTCAAGGACTACTGGACCATGGATGATTAATATAACTTGACACGGACGGCTCAGATGATCCGGTCATTAAAACCAGAGAAAAGAGGTGAAAAAAAGGAAGAAAATAATCATGAGATCGAGTTTAATGATTAGAAATGATAATAATTGCAAATATATATAATGATAACAATAATAAAGTATGATTGTTGAGATAGATAAATGTCTAGTCGTGGGAAGATGATGTCCTTTTTCTGGTTCCCAAGTATCTTTCCATGATTGTGAATAGAATTGTATCAAAACCTATTTCTGATACGCTGGGTCCACTCCGCCCAATTGATGTCTATTTCCATGCCATCCTAGTACACGATCAACGATGATACAGGCTGCGGGTGCGAATTCGGGCGAGTCAACCCGAACCCAAGTGTGACATGGACGTGTGTGGTACCGGTTCTTAAGGTTGGGTTTGGTCAAAGAAACTAACCCAAAATATTAAATAGGGTGGAGTACTGTTAGTTGGTTAAAAAAATGATCGACCCACATATAATTATAAATATTTTAAAAAAAGATGCATCCTCAAAATACCCTAACCCTATCTTCTTGCTTGTTGCAGCCTTACAATTCAACCTTACTATCTTTGTTTTCTGTTATTTTCTATTTCATATTTCATATTTATTTTATTAAGTTATATCACTCATCTAAATAAAATAAATTGAAACAAAATTTCAAAGTTTTGAAGACCATGATCCATTGCAACGCACCTGTCTGCTTATTTACGAACTCTTACTTAATATCTCAATAACTAGACAAGTGATTAGTTTACTATTGTTCATATGTATACATGACTTTCATATGTCACTCATCTATTCATGCTTAGCTAGTTGGATGGTATTGGCCATAACCTGCAACCTCTTCTGTAAGGCTAAATAATTTAAACCTTTCATCAAATTGACCAAAATTATCGACCTGAACTAAATCCAAAATCAACTCGCATGATAAAAGATAGGGTTAGGGCTTGGGCAAGGCCGACTCGACCCATCATATATATAGAGTTGGGTAGGAGTTTTTATAAATAGGGTTAAGATTGAGACAACCCCGACCCGATTTGCACCCCTAATACACACATTCTTTCTTCCATTTACATTTTCTCTAGCTTCTTTGTTATCCTGGCAATCACACAAGTAATATGGGAAGATGGTCAGGGAAAAAGCTCTTGATATTGAAACTAGAAATGGCGCTATAACAAACCAGACTTCAATTCAAAAGAAGGAAATATCATGACATCGTAAGAAATGATCCAAGAAGCATCTGCTTGTCTGAAAACGAAAGCAATTAGTTGACTACGGCTATAAACAAAATAGACATTCAAGGCTGCTGCTGATGGAAACGTGAGACTTAACCAACCAAAAATTTGAGCCTTCTCTTTGTTAGAAGTCATGATGGATGAGATAACCTAAAAATGAACTAAAATAAAACAAGAACTCTAAAACTACATCATATATGAAGGCCAACCATGATTTTGGTGCATTAAATCAATTAGATCAGAATTCGTCTACATATACCTGAAGCAGTAAACGCCCAACGCACTCGTGATTTCATGGATGATTGATATGGCAAAATGAATGTAGAGAGACACAGTTCCAAAGAAAAATGATTGCCACTTCCATCAGGACTCACTCCACGCAAGGATGAACCAAAACAAGGCAAAAAACGCAAGAAAGCAAGCAAGCGAGGGGAGTCCCCAAAACAAGAATCAGAAGCCATCTCACCCGTAAATGCACAATACCCTAAGAGAGCCACATGCTCATCAACCAAAGGGATCCTACACCAAAAATTGCATACATGAACCAACATACGAAAGGGCCATTTTTTCAATCGTAGTCTTCAAAATATGAAAGGGAACTGAAAAAGTTCAGATACCCACCATTGAGGCCAGCAATGACGGCATTTCCTATAGCAGGAGGAAGATACAATAGCGACTGTTCAAAACTATACAGAAGTCAGCATTTTCATTATGCATGCTAATAAGAAACATGAATATAATGACCTGGACAAGTTTTACTTAATTTACTTATTTTGTTAAGCACAATCTGCTTTGGAAAAAGGATTGCATGGGCACACCCTAGTGGTATGATGCATTGCAATACAGAAGCAGTTGCAGAATTTCGTACAAGAAAAGAAGCTTACCATGGACATTCCTATTATTAGGGCCTGTTTGGCCTGTCGGTGTTTTTTAAGCGCTTACAGGAAGCGCATTTGCACGTAGAGCTTTTGGAAAAGCTCCAAATCCGAGCTTCCGTGTAAAAGCCATATTCCGGCTTTTACGGTTTGA
>JAYJMB010029802.1:0-36901 GCA_036873735.1 Pouteria campechiana | reverse complement strand
TCAAAATATGAGAATAATGAGTATATTTAGGAATCAAATGTGTGCAAAAGATGAAGTATTAGGAGAATAAAATATGATATTTTGCATTCTCATCACTAACCTGACCCCCACTTTTATAACCCTTTCCCAACCCTGACCCAACCCTAACCCAACCCTACATGTGTGAGTTGACTTCGGGTTTGGGTTCGGGTTGAAATTCCTACAACCAGCTAGCATATCATGTTAGACAGAAACTCCATTAGCTTCCTCAATCAACCAAAGTTCAGAACTAATTAGCAGTGTCAAAGATGCAATAGAGTATTCAGTGGTAGGTACCAAAAGTATTAACTTCTCATATGCATTGCTGATAAGAACAAGCACATGAATAGCACAGCTGCCATTTAAAACAAATACTAGAGAACATGATTCTAATTTCAGCATTTCCTCTCGTGAAACTATATTGTGCATTCACCATGTTGTGCAAATTCAGAAAGATTCGAAAAGAAGGCAATCCCTTAATCAATTCTATTGAAAGGCATACTTACAGAACTCGGGCGCTCTGCATGTAAGAATACAACCCGTATAATTCTCTCAACAACAACTTAATCTCTTTGCTCATCGAACTATCACAAAAAGTGAAATATATCTTCTCAACATATACAAACATGGAAAACCATACAGGGAGGGAAAACTCCAATGGTAATTCCCCATTTAACAAGGCCAAGATACATGGTACTAATTATTTAAAACTGTTGTGTTGTACCCATAGATATTTAAACATTTTTAAATTAAAACATTAGAGAGAACTGCATAGAATTTTAAATATATATATTTATATAGAGAAAATTAAAAAATGAAAATGTTTTATTTTCCTAAATGGCTGAAATTATTGGCAGTAAATACTACAAAACCCCTAAAACATAGACAAGGGAGCAAAGAGCAATTTGCAAGCTTTGAAATGAAAACAAAAATCCTGAGATCAAGATCAATCGAAAGGGGGCGAAACCAACTCCCTAAGTATCCGGGGAAAAAAAAAACAGATAGCATTTTGAGATAACCTTCTGAAAATCGTGGAAGAGGAAACGAGAGAACTCACATGGGAAGTAGAGTTTATTCTTTGGATCGAGACGCAGCCTCCTGCTTGACAGAAGAAACGATTTCACCACCGAAGAAACCGATCGCGTGTGGGCACTAGAGCTAGCCAAGTGGTGGTGCTGCGGCAACGATGAGGAGGAAGAAGAAGACGAATTCCCAGTCTGCCGAAAGGGCATCCGACAAAGACCCCATAACTTATCGTCGTGCTTTGATTGATTTCTCTTCTACATCAGACATCTATGAAATTGAAAGAAAGAAAACTGAAAAGGCTTTCGGGATGTTTCTAATGAGAGAAGGGTGTCATTATTAGACATTTTGGACCTCGATGTCTGAAAATTTTTCGCCCAGTGTATTGCAATTTCAAAGGAGTGATTGGCACAAGGAAGCGACTTTACTCTGCGGCAGCGGCACTCTCAATCTAAACCGTCTATTACTAACGAATGGTGGATGGGCTCACTTGTAAATTGGCGGAGACTACAAACATGTGTATTGCATCTTTTCCCTTATATTTATTCCTCCTATCATTTAGGGTGTAAGTCGGGGGGTTGAACCCAAACCAGCAACCAGAACGCACATCGAGGGGAACCGAAAGTAGGTGCGGGGTTGGGTTGAATGTTGGCTTCCCAACCCGGCCTTAAATGCTGGTTCGGGTTAAACTGGCCCCAACTTACACCCAAAATGATTGGATGGATAAATATAAGGAAAAAGATGCAATACACACATTTGTAGTCTCCAGCCAATCTACAAGTGTGCTCATCCACTATACATTAATAATAGACAGTTTAGATTGAGAGTGAAGTAGAGGGGAAGCACCATAAATTTCCATACATGTAACACACGAGTAGTTTACCATCTCCTCTTCCCGATGCTTCATACCCAAAACCCAACCCTATTCTTCTTCCTAGCAAGAAATCTGCTTTGACGAGGACATTGTTTCCCTGAATCCCTCTCCAGAAACCCAACCCTATTGTGACAACTTTCTGAATGAAAAATTTCATTGAGGCCTCTCTATTTCACCGCGCCCTCTCTTGAATGTTGTATTCTTTGAATATGGCAACTTCATCTCCACTTTCCCTGTCAATGTGAACGCTATATGGTCCTAGAAATCCCTCGTTGTAGAGTCTTAAAAATCCCTCCCAATTCTCGATCTCTACCATGATAGAATTTTGGATCAGAAGTTCCATCGTGACCTCACCCTTTCCTCGTGAGCAGAAAAAGGTGAAGAAAACCCAATTTCAAAAGCCCCCTTCTCTACACAACTAGAGGCAGTGAAAGCTGCCTTTTGCCAGTTTGAAGAAGGAGAAGCAAACTACATCAATCCCTATTATTTTCGCAACATCTTTTTTAAATTCTCTCCTCTTTGATTTCTACTCATTATGGATTATCACTGCAAGCTTGGATTCTTGTGGCCTATAAGTGAGAGCTTTCTACATTGACTATTCAAGTTCTTTCATTTTGTAAACAATTTTCAAATATTCAATATATTTGGCCAAAGTATGGCATTGCGTCACTTCTAATTGCCTGCGTATGGAGCTTCATATTCGGCCATAAAAACTCCCGGAAGCATCTACCCGGTAATCTATTTCCCATCCTCTCCTCCTCCACCTCCAATAAACTCGGAAATGGCCGCAATCCTTAGAGTTCCACCCCTATTTTTGCAATCAGCAGTCCACCTACCTCTCAAATCCCTACAAACTCAAAAGCCTTCTTCCATCCTCTCTCTAGCCCCCATTTCCATCAATGATAAGGCCTTCTCATAAGCAAGGTTTATGGATTTGCTACCAATGGGGGGGAAGTTACAAAGACCGAAGAGGTTGAAGAGAGTAATTCACATTGTATCTTTTTGGATTTCTCTTTCTATCTGAAACTTGCTTGGAGATGGCTTTTTTCTTTTTTTTCATTTTCTAGAGTTGACATTAAAGCTTTTACATTTGGTAGATAAGTTCCTCGTTAAGTGTTGTGTTTTGGTGCAAAACAGTATATTCTTGCCTCTTATTCCTCCATACAATGGGATTGCTTGTATACCCTTCTTTGCATTTGAGGAATAGTCACCTCTACATGCCAGTGGTTAATTTGATATTGAATGGGGTATATACAACACAAAGCAGATCTGCGGAATTTCTTTCGCTACGGTCCCGTTTCTGCGAAACCGATGGCCTTATAACCCTTTCTAGAGTTTGGCGGTTCCTGCAGAATTTCTTTCCTTTCGGTTCCGTGCTTGCAGAGCCGATGTCCCTTAACCTGTTCTGGGGTTTGGCGGTTCCGTTTCAGGGAAACCTCTTTCACTACGATCCCATTTCTGAGGGGCCAATGCCCTATAACCCATTCTAGGTTTGGCAGTTCTATTTCTGCGGAACTTCTTTCGCTACGGTCCCGTTTCTGCGGAGCCGATGTCCTATAACCCGTACTAGGGTTTGGCGGTTCCATTTTTACGAAACTTCTTTCACTATGGTCCCGTTTCTGCGGGGCCGATGCCCTATAACCCATTCTAGGGTTTGGCGGTTCTATTTCTGCGGAACTTCTTTCGCTATGTCCCATTTCTGCGGGACCGATGGCCTTATAACCCTTTCAAGAGTTTGGCAGTTCCGTTTCTGCGGAATTTCTTTCCTTTCGGTTCCATGCTTGCGGAGCCGATGTCCCTTAACCCGTTCTGGGGTTTGGCGGTTTTGTTTCAGCGGAACCTCTTTCGCTATGGTCCCGTTTCTGCGGTTCCGTGCTTATGGAGCCGATGGCCGACAAACTTTAGTTGAAAAAAAACTAATTTGTATGATTTATTGCTTTGTATAAATGGAGGAGCCCTCTTCGTACAGAAAGAAAAAAATTATAAAATAAGTATTATTGATAATTCTTTACTGATAGTACCTCCTCAGATGTTCGACATTCCAGGTTCGTGGGATATCTTTTCTATTGAGTCTTTGCAGTCGGTAGGCCCCATTTTCTATTACTTCCTTGACTCTGTATGGTCCTTCCCAAGAAGGTGCAAGTTTTTCCTTCATGTGGATGGGGTTACTTACCGAGGCTTCTCGAAGGACTAGATCTCCTTCCTTGAAACTTCTTCACCTGACCTTTTGATCTTGGTATTGTTTGACTTATGTCTGTTGCCTTGCGATCCTGGCTTGAGCATTGATCCATGTTTCTTCCAATATGTCTAGATTAGCTTCCAGTGTCTCTTTGTTGGTTTGTAGGTCGAAGTTGCCTGTTCTGGCAGAGGGTATTTGGAGTTCCACTGGTATCACAGCTTCGGATCCATATGTCAGCATGAACGGAGTTTCGCCCGTGGATCTTTTAGGTGTTGTCCTCAGAGCCCACATTATTCTTGGTAGCTCTTGGTACCAACTGATTTCGGTGCCTTCTATTTTTTTTCTTAGGCCTGTAATGCTGTTCTTATTTGTGGCTTCTGCTAGCCCATTAGTCTGAGGGTGTGCTATTAAGGAAAATTTTTGCTGGATTTCATGTGTTTTGTAGAAGGATTTGAATAGTTTACTTCTGAATTGGGTTCCATTATCGATGATAAGTATTCCGGGGACCCCAAATCTGCACATGATGTTTCCCATTAGGAAGTCTGTTGCTTATTTTGTGGAGATGGACCTGGTGGCTTTGGCCTCTGCCCACTTCATAAAGTAATTAACGGCGACAAATATGTACTTCTTCCTTCCTACTGCCGGCGGGAATGAGCCCAGGATATCCATCCCCCACTGATAAAAGGGCCAGGGGGTGCTAATGGTGCACAATTTTATTGTTGGAAGACGGGGAATGCTTGCGTGCTTTTGGCAATTTTTGCATTTTCTCACATATTCCTTTGAATCTTCTGCCATGGTTGGCCAGTAGTACCCCTGTCTTACTGTGTTGAAGGCCAGGGTCTTTGCGCCTATGTGGTTTGAGTATTCTCCCTCATGTATCATCTTCAGGATTTCTTGGCCTTGTTTATTGGAGATACACCAAAGGTATAGGTGTGAGTGCCCTTTTCTGTACAAATTGTTATCCAGATACATAAATTTGGCAGCGAAGCACATCACCTTTTTGGCCTCGAGTGGATCTGTAGGCTTTTCTCCTTTTCTTAGGTAAGCATGGATGGGGTCCATCCAGGATGCCTCTGAGTCTTCTACTGTCATTTCTTCGACCTCCGATATGCTTAGTTCTGTGAGATGTTCGATCAATATGGTTCTCTAGGGGAAGAAACAAGTTGCTGTGATTAGTTTTGACAACACATCGGCATGCTCATTTTTCTTCCTTGGCACTTGGAGGACTCTGGTGTTGCGGATCCGGTGCCCTTGAAAGTAGGGTCGAAGCCTCCTTGCCGTAATTATGAGCGAGTATGCGATTTTCTCCATGGTGGAATATCAGATTTCGGCTCCGCGCAGGATCTTGCTAACATAGTATATGGGCTTTTGTTGTTAACCCTCTTTTCTGAATAAAACGGCTCCGATAGTCTCGGATTCGGTTGTAAGATAGAAGGAGAGGGTTTCTCCCCTTTCGGGGGCACTTAGTAAAGGGAAGGAGGCGAGGTATACTTTAAGTTCTTCAAAGGCCTCCCGTGTTTCTGCATTATTTCATTTTGGCCTAGATCTACAGTTGCCTCTCTGCGGAGAGCTTTGAAAAATGAGAGGCTTCTTTCAACAGATTTTGAAAGGAACCTGTTAAGCGTTGTTAACCTCCCAGTCAGTCGTTGAAGATCTTTAATATTTTTAGGCACTGTCATGTCTCAGATAGCTTGAATCTTATTTGGATTTACCTCGATGACTCTCTTGGATATTAAGAAGCCCAGCAGCTTTCCTGATTCTACTCCGAATGCGCATTTTTGGGGGTTCAACTTCATTCTGTGCTCTCAGAGGGTTTTGAAGGTTTCCTTCAAGTCTTGAATGTGGTGGGTTTTGATTTTGGTTTTGACCACCATGTCGTCGACATTTGCTTCCATATTTCTTCCCAATTGATGTTTGAATATACTATTTATCATCCTCTGACAGGTTACCCCTGCATTCTTCAAACCAAATGGCATTACCTTGTAATAGAATATTCCTACATCTATGATGAAGGCTATTTTTTCCTGATCCGGCTTGTGCATCCGGATTTGATGATATCCAGAGAAAGCGTCCATAAAGGAGAGTAGCTCATGACCTGATGCGGAGTCTACTAGCTAGTCGATGTTGGGAAGAGGGTAACTATCCTTTGGACAGGCTTTGTTTAACATCGTAAAATCTACACACATGCACCATTTGCCATTTGCCTTTCTTACCATTACCACATTGGCAAGCCATTCCGGATAATGTATAGGTCTGATGAACCCTGCTTCAAGAAGTTTTTACTTCTACCGCAATGGCTTCCTTCTTTTCTGGGGAAAAAAGTCGCTTCTTTTGCTTCATTGATTTGTGGTTGTCATCGACCGCTAGTTTGTGGGAGGTGATTGACGGGTCTATTCCGGGTATATCCGAGGGTTTCCATGCAAAGACATCTGCATTCTTCCTTAGCAGGTCGACCAGTTCCTCTCTCAGCGGTGATTTTAGGGCGGAGCCGATTCGGATGATCTTTTCTTCGGATCCGTTTGTTAACGGGACCTTGACCAGAGGCTCTGTATGCTCATTATGGGTGATTTGTTGTTCGTCCCTATTATCCATGGTGTCTATCTGCATGCTTTTCGATATTCCTTCTTTCATTGAGATTTTGTAACATTTTTGGGCGATCTTTCTGTTGCCTTTGGCTATACCAACCTCTTTTTCGACTGGAAATTTGACTGCAAGGTGGTAAGTGGATACGACAGCTTTCATCTTATTGAGGCGTGGGCATCCCAAGATGGAGTTGTATGATGATGGGATGTCGATTATCAGAAAATCCAGATGGATTGTTACTTTTTCAGGGTCACCTCCCATCGTAAATGGGAGGTTGATGATTCCTTTTGGAAAGACACTTCCTCCTGTGAAGCCGGTTAATCGCCCTACATAAGGTTGTAGCTTTTCCTTTGAGATCTTCATTTTTTTATAGCAATGGTAGAAGAGGATGTTTGCCGAGGACCCGCTATCAACCATAATTCTTTTTACTTGGTAGTTCTGGATGACGGCCGATATAACCACCGCATTATTCTGGGGGTCTTCTCCATTTGGATTATCTTCTTGTGAGAAGATGAACGGAAAGTCTTTTTCCTCTTCTCTCTTTCTTTTTGAGCTACTTTTCACTGTGTTTACTAGAGTAGGGGGATGGTTTACTAGGCTACCGGATATCACATTGATGGTTCCTGCCGTGGGTTGATTATCTTCTGTTGTAAGGTCTTTCTCTCTCTCTTCTCGCCCCCTAGCCTTTTGATGCTTATCCTCCGCCTTTCTAGGATCATCGACCACATATTGTAGTAACTTTCCTCTTTTGATGAGCTTTTCGATTTCTTCTTTTAGGATGCGACATTCATCGTGGCCAATGTCTTTACGGAAAAGGAGTATTTGCTTCAATCTAGATGGCATCTTCTTTTGATCTTTGGTGGAGAGGGGACCTGGTATCCCTGTATCTGGATTTTGAGGATGTGGGTGGCGGAGTAGTTAAGAGTGTGCCTGGGAGTATCTCTGTTTGTTACTGTTGTTTTACTTTTCCCGGATCCGTGAGTAGAAGATACTTGCTGAGATCCGGGGTGACGTCGACTGTGGCTTCTTTCCCGCCATGAAGGTGGGGATCATGACCGGCTCCTTTGTCTTTTAACATCCTCTTCTCTGGTGCTTTCATCTGCATCTATGTGCCGATTCAGCATCTCCAAGAGCTCAGAGTAATCTCTTGGGGGCCATAAGTGTAGCTGGTATCTGACCTTCGGGTCTGCAATTCCACTTTGGAGTTCTGCTGCTGCGATGTTGTGGTCTAGCTTTTCCACATCTAATGTATACCGATTAAATCTACTCACGTATTCACGGAGAGTCTCGTTCTCCCTTTGCTTTACCATCATCAATGACTTCACTATTCTTTTCTGCATCCGTTAAGCTATAAAGCACTTCCGGAAGCATTCTTCTAGATCACTGAAGGATTTGATGGATTCTAGCGCTAGAGTTTGATACCAGGATAGAGCTGCTCCTTTGAGTATTAGCGGGAATGCACGGCATTTAATGGGGTCGGAAACCCCTACGAGTGTCATTTGACCATTGTATCTGGCGAGATGATCGTCGGGGTCCGTGGTACTGTCATATCCTTCTAGGAATGGCATTCAGAATCCTTTAGGGATTAGCTCCTCCAGGATTTTTGGGCAGAATGGGGAATGTTTTGCCAATGCTTGCTTCTCTGGCCATCCTTAGGTGTTCCGTCCTTCCACTTTAGTGGCATTATCTTCTGGAAGTTTTCTTATCCCGGGGTGCGAAGATGCCTCTGTTTCCTGGCCATAGTCGACTTGCCTCTGAATCGGCTCCAAGATGTTATGGACGGTATTTACCTGGTCATTGGCCAGGATGCCCGTGGCTGGTGTGTTTTCTACGTTTACCAGATGCGGTACCCGCACATCAGATAGTAATGTTCCTAATTCGGGGTTGGTGACTTAGACACCGGCTCCGTAAGGGTCTCTAGATCCGTTTGTCAGACCTTTCTAACGTTGGGGATGAGGCGGTTGCGGAAGAGCTTCTGCAGTAGGGGGTCCCCATGGATTGTTCTCTTGTTGCTGCATAAATTGCTGTATCATCTCAAGCATCATGTGTTGCATCGCCTATTGGTTTGTCGAACTGGGTTGAGTCGGCAAGTTTTCAGGCTGTGGCACTATGTTATTCTGGTTCGACATAGACTGCATGTTGTCGATAACTGCAGGGAGAGAGGGAGCGTTGTTTGTGTTTATAATGTCGTCTGACATCTTTTCAAACTTTTTTAAACATTCCCATAGACGGCGCTAATGTTTGGGCGGTTCCCAAATGGAATGTTGATGCAGCTTTTGAGATCTTCCCTCTTTGATTCCTGCAAGACTAGAACACTGATCAGAGGACGCCGGGGGTATTTCCGGCGTGAACACTCCGATGCTCAAGTTAGTATACGGGACTTTTGTAGGGAGAAGGAATAGGAATGAGTGATCTGCCCCAGGGATGCATACCTGGTCCGTATTTATAGATGAGCAGGGTGCGCAGTCGGGAGTCTTGCGAGTCTATACGCAGGGTGAACTAAGAAGTTTATTCAGGAGAGGGATCTCTAGGGATGCACATCCTAAACTTTGGATTTCGCGAGATTCAAAGAGATCCCTAAAAAGGGTAGTAGTCTGACGTGGCGAGTTGCTAGCTTGACAACTAATATGTGTTAGAGTTCCCTAACAATATAGCACAAAGCAGATCTCTACTTTATATAATAGAATAATTTGCAACTGTAGGATTTCCAGTGTTATTTTATTTTATTCTTGGTGCTGCTAAGAGAAATAGGTGAAAGAAAAAGTATATGTGTATTTGTAATATCCTTCATGATTGCCATTTCATCCTAGTACACACATGATGATACTCATGATAGTTATGAGGTCATTCTGGATTAATATTTTCAGCCTAATATGTCTAAATAGGCTTGGGTGACACAGGTAACTATTTTATTTTGTTTGTCTTCTAGTTTCCCATGTTCTCCTTGACTCAGAAAGTAAACTTTTGATTAGGCTATTGCATATTAGACAAGAACATTTCATCTTTTGTGCACTACCCATTTAACTTTGAAAGCAATTGCTTATGAGCCAAATCATTTGACTTCCATTTGCAGGTTATTTCTTGATCTAAAATCAGTCAACAACTTCCGTTTGTGATCTTTGTTGCCAATGGAATTGAAAATGCCTAACCTGAGATTGGATGTGCATTTATATCTGATCTAACATGAGATCAAACTCATTCATCTACATTGAAAAGACAATTAGAAGTTTCCAAAATAAACATTAGATTGGATAGTTGAAAATTAATTTTTGAACAAGATGAACTTATCTGTAGACTCTTTGCTGAAAAATCGCCAACTCGAAAAGCACTCTCTCTGTGTGTGAATTGCTTGATAAATAAAGTTGCATGTGGTGTTATTTTCTCACATTTTGGAGGTTTTGATGATATTGCTAAATTAATATCTTGAATTATTGAATACAACATGATATGGTTAATGATAAGTTTCTCTAATATGAATGTGGTTTAAATCCATGTAAATGGTTTCCCTAGTACTGCACCATCATGATCTTACAATTATTTTGAGCCTTATTCTGTGTTGCACATGCAATGTACATCTACTCTTTCTAATTGAAGCAAACAATGATAGATTGAATATTGTTATCAGGTTCATACTGTTAATCGCAACAATTCTGCTAAAGTGAATATAGTAATGAGCGATTTGGTTGAGCAAGTGAAAGAAATATTGTTTGAAATTCAAGATAGCTTGTTTGTTGTAGCAAAGAGAAGAAAGAAAAATGCATCCAAAAAGTGATTACATGGGATGAATTTGTAACAGCTCTCAATGATAAAAAAATGATCTTGGCACCTTGCTCTGATGAAGAGGTAATTTGCTTTTGTATTCTCTATTTCTTTTAAGTGCATTATAGAAATATTTAATCATTCCCATCGTATGCATGGATTACTACATCGTGGCATTTATACATGGGAAGTTTCATTATTTTGGCTTCGTATGATTGATAGTCACTAATGTCAAATATGAAGGGCTTCATTGTTCCATACTAGTTGTCTTCATTGTACCAATAACCATCAATAATACCAAGTTCAGAATATCACTAATAATTGAAGTTTGAACCTATTTAATTCTGAGAGGGAGTGGAAAGGGTTGGCAAAAGCCTTGTATCCTACTCAAATATAAGGTTCAATTGTCCTCATTAGCCAAATTGTCTGAATACAGATAGTTTTCTCACATCGAATGATACATCCCCATTCCTTTTGGCTTAGTTGCCAAATGTCTGCAACAGTCCATCCAATAGGATTCTTGACTTTTGGTTTCAATGCAATGATTAGATATTGTTGTACATGTGACCTACTATGGTGGACTCAGGACTTCTTCTAGGGTGCTGAGACAATTCTAGATCGTATATTAATATGGATGGCTAGGGATACAAGACGTCTATATTGGCAAATAAAATACTACATTTTTACACTAAAATGTCTGCATTGATTGATACAGTACTGTGTTCCAGCTTTATGCTCACAAAAAGGGCTTTAAAAGTAGCACATCAAGCTGAGCTTTCTGGCAATGCCTCGAAGGATGTCCTTTTGATATAAAAAGTAAGGATTTACTTGTCTTTGCTCTTCAATTATTTCATTTCTTTTATGGTCCATTTGTTTAGGTTCAATGGCAACATTATATAGGTGAAGGTAGTAGATATTATTCAATAAGTAACTATTATAAACTATTCAAGTACTCTTCTTATTTTTTCTGCTCTTCTTGTTGGGCAACATTTGTGAAATACAATTTTGTAGCCTACATTTGCCTTCACATATTTGTCACTTTTTATTGGTTTCATTATGTTCTTCTTGAGGTTTACATAATCTACAAGAATAATGTGGGAACATTGTAATTTTGTTTTGTCATAATTCTTCCTCTTCACTAGGTCGCCGAGATCTCAACTTTCCTTAGATGGGCTAGTTTTTATTTCTCCTCAATAATATTTTCCCAACTCTAAATTGCAAAGGATTCTTCAAAAGGAGAAACAAAGGAAAAAACAAGCAAACTATGCAAGGGTGATGCTTCTACATAAATGTGAAATTCTTCGGCCTCAGCTCCAAGAATGTAGTGCCAATTTTCTTGAGAAGAGGAAGATAAGTTTACTATTGATTCTTCTTCCTTATCAGACGCTTTAGATCTCTTGACATCGTTTGACAATCGGATTGGACTACTCCTACCAGAGGTACCTTTCATGACTTATTTTTTGATGCTTATGCCCGTGATCATGTTATGCCTCCATTAGTATTTGTAGATTGTTGGTACACACATCATTTAGCTACTACTCTGGTCGATCAAGATAATCCTTAGGGACTTAACATAAAGGGTTACCCACTGTTTGGGTTGTTCCCAAACGGAATGCTGATGCAGCTTTTGAGATCTTCCCTCCTTGATTCCTACAAGACTAGAACACTGATTAGAGGACTTCGGGGGTGTTCCCGATGTGAACACTCCGATGCTCAAGTTAGTATATGGGACTTTTGGAGGGAGAATGGAATAAGAATGAGTGATCTGTCCTAGGGATGCATACCTGGTTCATATTTATAGATAAGCGGAGTGCGTAGCTGGGAGTCTTACAGATCTGTACACAGGTCAAACTAAGAAGTTTATTTAGGAGAGGAATCCCTGGAGATGCGTATCCTAACTTTGGATTTTGCGAGATTCGAAGAGATCTCAAAAAGATAGTAGTCTAACATGGCGAGTTGCCACCTCGATAACTAATATGTGTTAGAGTTCCCTAGCACTAGTCCCTCCCTTCTTGAGAGGGCACGGAATGCCCTCTTTTTTGAGTTTCATGCGTGAGTTTTTTGCGAAAATATGCATCTTTCTGCGTATTTGTCTAATGGTTGGAAAAAAGATCTTGCCGGGCCCATTTCTAATACACAGATCTGCTTCTCAAATCGATCTCGCTTATGCACCTGTTCTGGAACTGGGGTGTTGGATCCGGGAGTGTTTGGATCTGTGCTTTTCATTTTTTGTCCTTTGGCAGGCATTTTTAAATTTTGAAAGTAATTACCCTTATGCCAGTTGCTCTTCCTTGTCCACGTGGTGGAGCCATAAATGCAATTTGATTTAACGACAGCTGGCTTCCAATTTTTGCGAGAAACCAACCTGTTCCTCTTCTAGTTTGCCTGTCCATTTTCTGGTTTCCCGTGAAACCCTAGGTGGTTTTGTGGGGAGCTTTTATTTAAGACGCTGTTTGCAAAGACAAGGCTGGTCATTTTCTTTGTCAGGATAATTATTTTTCTACTTCTCCTTTGTCTTCTTCGTCTTATACCTCTTTTCTGTTTCTTTAATGGCTGCCGAAAAGTCTTTTTCCTGAGTTTCTGAGGCTGTTATGGCTGCCTTTAGGCTTTACCCTCTTCCTTCCACCATGAGCTGGGAATTTCCAGACTCTTCTGTCCTTCCATGGCATCCACGGGAGGGTTATGTGTCTGTCTCCTTGGGTTCGCTCAAGGCTAGTTTTTGCTTAGATCATTGCCATTTTGTTTCTTCCCTTCTTTGTAGCTACAATATTTCTCCAGGTCAATTGGTCCTGAACAGTTGGTGTTACGTTATGTCTTTTTATCGCTGGGTTCATCAGCTTGAGGAGATATCTATTTTTTCTTTCGAAATGTTTTCCTCCATCTTTAATTTGAGTAAAACTCCCCATTCTCCTTATTATTATTATCTTCTTCCTCATACTCCTTGGCGTAAGCTCTTTGCTCACGTCACTGATCCTGATGCCGAGTGGAAAAGTCATTGGGCTTGGGTTAAGTTTAGTGGAGATCTTTCTTTTCCTGTCATTTGGACTACTAGCCGGTCTGTCCCTCTAGTATTTTTTCCCCTTTAGAGTGATTTAGCTTGTATCTTATTAGGTATCGGTTGATGACTATCGGTACCCTTTCTATAGATGTCGTAGTTTCGGCTGAGCATTGTCGCCAAGCAGATTATCCGTGTGGCTTCCCGGGTTAGGAGGTTGTCGCTCCTGAACCTATTCCTTCCTTGACTTATCTGCCCTCTCTGTTCCCTAATCTTAGGTCTACCATTGAGCAAGAGTATGACCTCATTCCTTGGTCTAGTAGTGGTCAGTCCTGGGGGGCATCGGTTCCCGTGGTTTCTGCAGCTCCCGGTCCAGCGAAAGCGGAACCATCCTGGAGAAAAAGGATTAGGGCCATAGCTCAGAGGCGAAGAGGGGATACTTCTTCCCTTTCATCCCCTCCTTCTGTTTCTGGCCGCAATTCTCCCAGAGCCCATGGGGGAAGGCAAGCAGATCTGTCCGATCATTTGGAGCCATTTGGAAAGCAGTCGGAAGAGGAGACTATGGGACCCTTGGTCTGGCTAAGACCGCTTAATGTTGGTAGTTCTCCTAGTGCAGGTCCTTTCACCGTGTCCTCCGAGAGTAGTCCCTCTCATCCTTCCTCTGAAGAACCCTTCCCCTTGGGCGAGACCATCCCTCTCATCTCTTCATCCTTGTCTGCTGCTCTTTGGCCATAGTGTCATATGTGTCTATTACTGTATTGACGAGTGCTTTCGATTCTTTTTCTGCTTCCGTATGTACTGAATCCGTGTCTCTGGCTCCCTCATCTGTTTCGGCAACTCCCTTTGATCTCGTGTCACTGACTTCTGCTGCGACGGCTCCGATTATTCCAAGCACATCTATTATGGTTGATGTAGCTCCTGTCATTTCGGAATTGATTTCCTCAACCAAGGCGGCTACGTCTATGTCTGCTTCATCTGTGTCGGCCTCAATGTCTTCGGGTGCGGTTGTAAGATCAAGGCCTTCTTCCTCTTTTGCTGGTAAATTTTTTTTTGGGTAGACCTTTATTTGACTTCTTTTTTATTTGTGTAGGCTTGTTTTCGTTCAATCATTTGGCTCGTGCAATGAAGCGCCCGTATGCCGGTCCGACCTTGGCTCCACTTGCTCAGTGTCTTCGTGGCAAGTGGTCTTATTTCTGACTTAAGTGATGCCTCTTCTCAAGAGATGGCTGCTTCGATGAGCCGAGTGTCTTCTCGGCCTTCAACGCCCGTTAGTGTGGCTCCTAGGGTGGCGGGGTCGATTACTTCTCTATTAGAGAATCCTCATCTGGCTGCCACCTTCGTACCAAGTTAGCTTATTCAGCAGACCGGTCTTGGTACCTGGACATGCCATGGGAGTATCTTCTCAAGGAGTCCTCATTGGGAGTGATTCACCACTCTCTTAAGCGGCAGAGCTTCATCAATTAGATGCAGTTTGCCATGCAGCAGCTCGGCCTTACTCACAACGAATTGTGGATTCGGACCGAGCGCTTGGAGGAGGCAGAAGAGGAGGTGGATTACTAGCATCGGGAGCACCAATTTTCAAAGAATGATCGGGATCGGGTCGTCGCGGAATCTATAGCTTTGAAGGAGGATTTAGAAGAGGAAAAAATTCACTTTCGAGACTTGGAGGAGACTGCCTCTACTCTTTGGGCCAATGAAGATCTTCTAAGAGCGGAATGTGCGGCTGCGGAGTTGAGGTTATGGTAGGCAGAAGCTGCTCTGTCTCAACTACAGATTGATCGTGACCACGCATTTTCCGTATCTGAGTCTAAGGAGAAGCGTCTCGCTTGCGTTCAAGCTAAGTCTGTCGAACAGGAGAGGGAGCTCCACGAACAGGTAGCCACCCTAGAAGGTAAAGAGGTAGCTTTGCATTGGGAGATTGCATCGTTGAAGGAAGGACATGTTACCGCTCTTTCTTAGGTTCGTCAACAGCGGCTGGAACGGTTAGTTGAGGAACCTGAGTGTTAGGAATTGCTCCTTCAACATGCAGTTGTTTGTTGTAAGCAGTTGTTTGAGTCCTGTAAAAAGAAGGTAGCTAGAAAATTCCCTGGTCTTGACTTAGATGATATTTCTCAAGATGAGGAGGATATGTAATCTTTTTGGCCATTTTGCCAAGTGAAATACAATTTTGGTTATTCTCTTAATGATTTTGTGTATGAAATATTTCTCAAGTGTGATTATTTCTAAGGTTGAGAGGTTCCATCCTACGGAAGCTCTTCCTTATTAGTTTTGTTTCCGCAGGAATGATGGTCGTCGAACCCTTCTTCTGAGGTTTGGCGGTTCCATTTCTTCAGAACCTCTTTCTCTTCGGTTCCGTTTCTTTGGAACCGATGGTCATCAAACCCTTTTCTAGGGTTTGGCGATTCCGTTTCTGCAAAACCACTTTCTCTGGTTAAACCCTTTTCTGGAGTTTGGCAGTTCCGTTTCTGCGGAACCACTTTCTCCACGGTTCCGTTTCTGTGGAACCACTTTCTCCACGGTTCCATTTCTGTGGAACCACTTTC
The DNA here is from genome assembly GCA_036873735.1 of Pouteria campechiana. Lineage (NCBI taxonomy): Eukaryota > Viridiplantae > Streptophyta > Magnoliopsida > Ericales > Sapotaceae > Pouteria > Pouteria campechiana. The sequence continues at coordinate 20,927 of JAYJMB010029802.1, read as the reverse complement.
TCTGGTTAAACCTTTTTCTAGGGTTTGGCGATTCTGTTTTTGTGGAACCTCTTTCTCTGGTCAAACCCTTTTCTAGGGTTTGGTGGTTCCGTTTCTGCAGAACCACTTTCTCTATGGTTCTGTTTCTGCGAAACCACTTTCTCTACGGTTTCGTTTCTGCGGAACTACTTTCTCATCGGTTCCATTTCTGCGGAACCACTTTCTCTAGTTAAACCCTTTTCTAGGGTTTGGCGGTTCCATTTCTCTGAAACCTCTTTCTCTGGTTAAACCCTTTTCTGGGGTTTGGCGATTTTGTTTCTGCGGAACCACTTTCTCTACGGTTCTGTTTCTGCGAAACCACTTTCTCATCGGTTCCATTTCTGCAGAACCACTTTCTCTGGTTAAACCCTTTTCTGGGGTTTGGCGGTTCCGTTTCTGTGAAACCACTTTCTCTGGTCAAACCCTTTTGCCAGGATTTGGCGATTCCATTTCTGCAGAACCGATTTCTCTTCAGTCCTGTTTCTGCCGGACCGATGGCCGTCAAACTTTTCGTGAGGGTTATCGGTTCCTTTTCTGGGGAACTGATAGTCGTCAAACCTTTATCTGAAAAACTAATTTGTATGATTTATTTATTTTACATAAAAGGAGGAGTCCTCTTTGTACAAAAAGAAAAGAAAAATCCTAAAAAAATAAGTATTATTGGTAATTTCCTATTGATAGTACCTCCTCAGATGTTCGACATTCCAGGTTCGTGGGATGTATTTTCCATTGAGCCTTTACAGTCAGTAGGCCCCATTTTCTATTGCTTCATTAACTCTGTATGGTCCTTCCCAGGAAGGGGCAAGTTTTCGCTTCGTATGGATGGGGTTGCTTATCGAGGCTTCTTTAAGGACTAGATCTCCTTCCTTGAAACTTTTCTGTCTGACCTTCTGGTCATGGTATTGCTTGACTTGTGTCTGTTGCCTTGCGATCCTGGCTTGAGCATTGATTCTTATTTCTTCTAATAGGTCTAGATTAGCTTCCAGTGCCTCTTTGTTGGTTTGTAGATTGAAGTTACCTATTCTGGCGGAGGGTATTTTGAGTTCCACGAGTATCACGGCCTCAGATCCATATGTCAGCATGAATGGAGTTTCGCCCGTGGATCTTTTAGGTGTCATCCTCAGGGCCCACATTATTCTTGGTAGCTCTTGGTACCAACTAATTCCAGAGCCTTCTATTTTTTTCCTTAGGCCTGTAACGATGTTCTTATTTGTGGCTTCTGCTAGCCCATTTGTCTAAGGGTGTGCTACTGAGGAAAATTTCTGCTGGATTCCATGTGTTCTGCAGAAGGATTTGAATGGTTCACTTCCAAATTGGGTTCCAATATCGATGATAAGTATTCCGGGGACCCCGAATCTGCACATGATGTTTCTCATTAGGAAGTCTGTTGCTTATTTTGTGGAGATGGACTTGGTGGCTTTGGCTTCTACCCACTTTGTAAAGTAATCAACGGCAATGAAGATATACTTTTTTCTTCATACTGTTGTGGGAATGGGCCCAGGATGTTCATTACCAACTAATAGAAGGGCCAGGGGGTGCTGATGGTGCACAGTTTTATTGCTGGGAGACAGGGAATGCTTGCATGCTTTTGGCATTTTTTGCATTTTCTCAAATATTCCTTTGAATCTACTGCCAAGGTTGGCCAGTAGTACCCCTGTCTTACTGTCTTGAAGGCTAGGGTCTTTGCACCTATATGGTTTGAGCATTCTCCCTCATGTATCATCTTTAAAATTTATTGGCCTTGTTTATTGGAGACACACTGAAGGTATGGGTGTGAGTGCCCTTTTCTATATAAATTATTGTCCAGATACACAAATTTGGCAGCGAAGCGCATTAGCTTTTTGGCCTCGAGTAGATCTGTTGGCTTTTCTCCTTTTCTTAGGTAAGCGTGGATGGGGTCCATCCAAGATGCCTCTGAGTCTTCTACTGTCATTTCTTCGGCCTCCAATATGCTCGGTTCTATGAGATGTTTGGTTCTCTAGGGGAAGAAACAAGTTGCTGTGATTAGTTTTGACAACACATCGGCATGCTCATTCTTCTCCCTTGGCACTTGGATGACTTTGGTGTTGCAGATCCGTTCCATTGCAATTTTGGCTACAGAGAGCTATTATTTCATCAACGGTTCCTTAGCTTCATATTCTCTAGAAAGTTGGTTCATAACAAGCTGAGAGTCGCTGTAGATAGTCAAATTGTGAATTTTGAGCCTTTGTGCTAACCTGAGTCCTGCTATCAAAGCTACGTATTTGGCACCATTGTTGGTGATGGGAAAGTCGAATCGTATTGCATATTCGATTTAGTTTCCCTCTTGGCTTTGCAGTAAGAGTCCTGCTCCTGCACCTTCTTTGGAAACGGAGCTGTCTACATATAGTTTCCACTCTGGCTCTATCGCAGGGTCCCTCTACTTTGGGATTAATGCTCTTTGGTGAGGAGGTGTGGTTTCTAGGGGGGTATTCTCTGATGGGTCCGGGATCCCTTCAGGTTCTTCTATTTTGACTTATTCTACAATGAGGTCCGCCAAAATTTGCCCCTTGATTACGGTCCTAGGTGTGAATTCGATGTCAAATTCACTGAGCTCTATGGACCATTTGACGAGGCGACCGGAGAGTTCCATTCTTTGGAGTACTTGTTTTAGTGGCTACTCTGTGTAGACTCGGATTCGGTGCCCCTGAAAGTAGGGTCGAAGCCTCTTTGCCATAATTATGAGCGCGTATGCAATTTTCTCCACGGTGGGGTATCTAATTTTAGCTCCTCGTAGGAGCTTGCTAACATTGTATATGGGCTTTTATTGTTGACCTTCTTCTCTGAATAAAACGGCTCCAATAGTCTCGGATCCTGCAGCAAGATAGAGGAAAAGAGTTTCCCTCCTTTCAGGGGCACTTAGGAAAGGAAGGGAGGTGAAGTATACTTTTAAGTTCTTCGAAAGCCTCCCATGTTTCTGCACTTATTTCATTTTTGCCTAGATCTATAGTTGCCTCTCTGTGGAGAGCTTTGAGACGGGGAGGCTTCTTTTGGCGGACTTTGAAAGGAACCTATTGAGCGTTGTTAACTTCCCAGTCAGTCGTTGGAGATCTTTAATACTATTAGGTGCTGCCATGTCTCGAAAGGCTTGAATCTTTTCTAAATTTGCCTCGATGCCTCTCTGGGATATTAAGAAGCCTAGCAGTTTTCCTAATTCTACTCCAAATGCGCACTTTTGGGGGTTCAACTTCATTCTGTGATCTCGGAGGGTTTTGAAGGTTTCCTTCAAGTCTTGAACATGATGTGTCTTGATTTTGCTTTTGACCACTATGTCATCTACATATGCTTCCATATTTCTTCCCAGTTGATGTTTGAATATATTGTTTATCATTCTCTGATAGGTTGCCCCTACATTCTTCAAACCGAATGGCATTACCTTGTAACAGAATGTTCCTACATCTGTGATGAAGGCTGTTTTTTCTTAGTCCGGCTCGTGCATCCAGATTTGATGATATCCGGAGAAAGCATCCATAAAGGAGAGTAGCTCATGACCTGATGCGGAGTCTACTAGGTGGTCGATGTTAGGAAGAGGGTAACTGCCCTTTGGACAAGCTTTGTTTAACATTGTAAAATCCATGCACATGCGTCATTTGCCATTTGCCTTTCTTACCATTACCACATTGGCAAGCCATTCCAGATAATGTATGGGTCTGATGAACCCTACTTCAAGGAGTTTGTTTACTTCTATCGCAATGGCTTTCTTCTTTTCTGGGAAAAAAAGTCGCTTCTTTTGCCTCATTGGTTTGTGGTTGTCGTCGATCGCTAGTTTGTGGGAGGTGATTGATAGGTCTATAACGGGCATATCTGAGGGTTCCCATGCGAAGACATCCGCATTCTCCCTTAGCAGGTCGACCAGTTCCTCTCTTAGTGGTGATTTTAGGGAGGAGCCGATTTGGATAATCTTTTCTTTGGATCCTTTTGTCAACGGGACCTTGACCAGAGGTTCTATCGGCTCATTACGCGTGATTTGTTGTTTGTCCCTGTTATCCATTGTGTCTATCTGCATGCTTTTCGATATTCCTTCCTTTATTGAGATTTTGTAACATTTTTGGGCGATCTTTCTATTGCCTTTGGCTATGCCAACCCCTTTTCCGACTGAAAATTTAACTGCAAGGTGGTAAGTGGACACGCAGCTTTCATTTTTTTGAGGCCTGGATGTCCCAAAATGGAGTTGTATGGTGATGGGATGTCAACTATTAGGAAATCCAGGTGAGTTGTTACCTTTTCTGGGTCATCTCCCATCACAAATGGGAGGTTGATGAGTCCTTTTGGAAAGACACATTCTCCTGTGAAGCCGATTAATCGCCCTACATAAGGTTGTAGCTCTTTTGTTGAGATCTTCATTTTTTTATAGCAATGGTGGAAGAGGATGTTTACTAAAGAACCACTATCAACCATGATTCTTTTCACTTGGTAGTTCTGGATGACGGCTAATATAAGCACCGCATTATTCTAGGGGTCTTCTCCATTCGGATTATCTTCTTGTGAGAAGATGATTGAGAAGTCTTCTTCTTCTTTTCTCTTTCTTTTGGGGCCACTTTCTGTCGTATTTACTATAGTAGGGGGATGGCTTACTGGGCCACCTAATATCACATGATGGTTCCTGCCATGGGTTGATTATCTTCTGTTGCAAGGTCCTTCTCTCTCTCTCTTCTCGCCCCCTGCCCTTTTGATGTTTATCCTTCGCTTTTCTGGGATCATCGGCCACATATTGTAGTAACTTCCCTCTTTTGATGAGCTTCTCGATTTCTTCTTTTAAGATGCAACATTCATCTATGTCGTGGCCAATGTCTTTGTGGAACAGGCAGTATTTGTTTCGATCTAGATGGCTTTTTCTTTTGATCTTTGGTGGAGAGGAGACCTAGTATCCTTGTCTTTGGATTTCGTGGAGGACATGGGTGGCGGAGTAGTTAAGAGTATGCCTAGGAGTATCTCTGTTTATTGCTGTTGGTTTACTTTTCCCGGATCCATGGTGACATCGACAGTGGCTTCTTTCCCGCCATGAAGGCGGGGATCGCGACCAGCTCCGTTGTCTTTTAACATCCTCTTCTCTGGTGCTTTCATTTGTGTCTATTGTCAATTCAGCATTTCCAAGAGCTCCAAGTAGTCTCTTGGGGGCCATAAATGTAGTTGTATCTGACCTTCGGGTCTTGCAATTCCACTTTAGAGTGCTGCTACCACGATGTTGTGGTCTAGCTTTTCCACATCTAATGTATACTGATTAAATCTACTCACATATTCATGGAAAGTCTCATTCTCCCTTTGCTTTACCATTATCAATGACTTCACTATTGTTTTCTACCTCCATTGAGCTATAAAGCATTTCCAGAAGCGCTCTTCTAGATTACTTAAGGATTTGATGGATTCTGGTGTCAGAGTTTGATACCAGGATAGGGTTGCTCCTTTGAGTGTCGGCGGGAATGCGCGGCATTTAATGGCATCTACGAGGGTCATTTGACCATCGTATCTGGCAAGGTGATCGTCGGGGTTCGTGGTGCCATCGAAACCTTCTAGGGATGGCATTTTGAATCCTTTGGAAATCGGCTCCTCCAAGATTTTTGCGCAAAAAGGGGAACGTTTTGCCAATGCTTGCTTCTCTGGCCATCCTTGGGTGTTCCGTCCTTCCAGTTTAGTGGCATTATCTTCTAGGAGTTTTCTTATCCCGGGGTGCAAAGATGCTTCTCTTTCATGGCCATAGTCGACTTGCCTCTGAATCAGCTCCAAGATGGTATGGACGGTGTTTACCGGGTTGTTGGCTGGGATGCCCATGGCCGATGTGTTTTCTACGTTTACCGGATGTGGTACCCGCACATCAAATAGTAATGGTCCTAATGCGGGGTCGGCGACATATACACTGGCTTTGTAAGGGTCTCTGGGTCCGTTTGTTGGACCTTTCTGATGTTGGGGATGAGGCGGTGGTGGAAGAGCTTCCGCGGCAGGGGGTCTGCATAGATTGTTCCCTTATTGCCATATAAATTACTGCATCATTTGCTGCATCATCTCACGCATCATATGTTGCATCGCTTGTTAGTTTGTCGGGCTGGGTTGAGTCGACAGGTTTTCAGGCTGTGGCACTGTGTTGTTCTGGTTCAGTGTGGACTGCTTGTTGTCGATGACTGCAGGGAGAGAGGGAGCGTTGCTTGTGTTTATAATGTCATCTGACATCTTTTCAAACTTTTTGAAGCTCTTTCCACAGACGGCACCAATGTTTGGGCAATTCCCAAACGGAATGCTGATGCTGCTTTTGAGATCTTCCCTCCTTGATTCCTGCAAGACTAGAATACTGATTAGAGGATGCTGGGGGTATTTTCGGTGTGAACACTCTGATGCTCAAGTTAGTATATGGGACTTTTGGAGGGAGGATGGAATAAGAACGCATGATCTGTCCTAGGGATGCATACCTGGTTCATATTTATAGATGAGCGGAGTGCGTAGCTGGGAGTCTTGTGAATCTGTACGCAGGTCAAACTAAGAAGTTTATTTATGAGAGGAATCCCTGGAGATGCATATCCTAACTTCGAATTTCGCAGGATTCGGAGAGATCCCGAAAAGGTAGTAGTCTGACATGGCAAGTTACCAACTCGATAACTAATATGTGTTAGAGTTCCCTAACACGCTCATAATTCTTTGCACCTTATCTTATGAAGTGATCCTTTATGGATAGTTTTGTCACTATTCCAAGCACAAAGAAAATCTTGCATGTTAGGAAATTTGTGTCTTTGTTGATCTTATCAAGCATATTACTCCAACCTTAACAATGGTCTATAAGGCATATACTCTCATGCTTATGTTTAATTCTCAAAATTGTAGGCACAACTCCTGGCATAAGATAATGAAAGCTTTGTCGCATCTATGGATAGGAGACAGGTCAATGCCAATGTCAATGGAGATGATACAAGGGTAACAAATGATGAGATAAGGAAGACGTTGACCGACACCCTCATTGACAATGCTAGATTGTAGAAATAAGTGAATTCTTTCATACGGTTTGCACTAAAGAAGGATGCAAAACCTAAGAAAGATGATGGTGTAGAAGCTTGTGATAACCGGTTGTCCTTGGTGAAGTGATAAATGTGTATCTAGAAGCACTGAGGTGGCCAACCATGTTGCAATGGGATAAGTTCTCATTTATTGCAAATGTTGAAAAAAAAACTAGAAGAGATGGGAAACATGGAAAGAGGAAGCATTTGTTGGAATAATTGGGAGACAAGGAAGAGGGGAGAAAGAGGAGAAAGTAAAGAAATAAGAGAGATAAATTCAATCTTCTTCTTTTTTGAAATTTTACAATTAGTAAAATGGTGCAAATAGGCCCAAATAAAAAAATTTAATCCTTCATAATTGGGCTATAATCAGATTATGCAGCTTTTTGAAAATAAAGAAAAGGTAGTTTTCTATATTTTCTGTAAGTTACAAAGTGATCTGATCATGATAAATGGGTCATTTTTGATCTTAATGATAAGTTGTCTAGAAACTGACAACTTTATGAGTTTGGAAAGATGGAACTAGATCTAAGAATTGGATGGTCAGATGGGTTTGAAATTTGGAGATATGTAGAAAAATTAGGGTTCTTACTAATGTATGATTTACAGATCATAATTTGGAGTAAAATATCAATTATTCAAGCCCACAGTAGACTGCCACGTCCTAGAAAACTAGGGCAAAAATAAGTGACAAAATTGAGGTAATAAATGGCCCAAATCAAGCAATCCAATGGGTTGTTTCACCTAAAATTTTTATAAGAAATATTATTTTATAGGGAATCAAAGGTTTACATATCGAAAAATAATTATGGTGAATCCTTGGAAATGTTTTGACCAAAACAGAACCTGATTTTGAGATATTGAAAACTAAAAATTCCTCCACCAATGGACCAAATGGTTGTTTTGGCATGATGAGGTGAATTTCAATATTTTTATGGACTAAGGGATGAATATTGGAATGAAGAGGATGAAAGGTGGACTTTGGATTAGCCCATATAGACTTTTACAGTACCCACATTTAGGAACAAGGCAAATGGGTTGATAGATGAGATAAAGTGTAGTTATTTGGTTGGCGCTAAATGTGAATTTTTTATGAAACTAGGAAGTAAGAAAAATAGTGAATATTAAAGTGAAAGTGTGGAAGAGAGGTCAAGAAGTCTAAACATTTTATAAGGTAAGCAAGCACTTATATGTTTTCATGTTAATTTTAAACTATTACATTTTCATTGTTAATTCCAGTATGATGATTTATGCTTTGAGTTGATTTTACATGATATGTCAAATGATTTATGAATCTTATAAAGCATGATAATGTATAAGGCATCACATAACATGAAAATGCATGAGTGTATGAAGAGCACAAATTTAGGCCATTGACGGGTGCAGACGAACAGGCTATCTCAGGCTTGACTCGACTTGGCACATGCTATTGATGGGTGCAGACAAACGGGCTATCTCAACTTAGCAAAACAGGGTTATGGTCATGGTGCTGCAGGGTAAATCTAATAACTAAGCATAATGTATGCATGCATATGAAAATTAGCATGGGCATGCACATGATATTAAATGATTGATTTACATGAGTGTTTTGTCTTTATAATGATTAACATTCTTCAAAATTACTTAAAAATGGGTTCAAAAAGTAAACATGCTTGCTTATTAATCACTAGCTCATGATTTGTTTTAAAGAAAATCAACCTCAAGGGAAGGAAAAAGTCAAATGCTAGCCAAAACTGCAAAAGCTACTGAAGAAAATGAGCCAAGAGTTTCCAATTTTAGTTTAATGTAGAACATGTAGATCTCAATCCATTTTGCAATAATGTAAATGTGAATTGTGTGTTATGTACTTAGAGTGGATGAACTCATCATGTATACGAGCTCTGGCTGTGATGTAAAGAGGTATGACCTTATGCATTAGCTTTGAGACTAACTTCTAGTGATCTTGGGTTGTTATAAATGGTTTGACCTTGCGAATATTCGCTTATTTCAAGTGTTAATTTGGTAATGTGATCCTTGATTGAGATAGAAAAGTTGGGGCATCATAAAGCCCCTCCTATAAAGATTGTACTAAATAAATTCCTAGAGAGATAAAAGCAAATGGTTAGTGTAAATTATTATACGATGAGAAATAAGACTGATTAAAGGGCCCCCAATAGGCATCTGTAATTTTTATAATTTTTTGTTGCCTTTGTTTAGCTCTATGGTAGCATCATTTTGTCAACAGAGAAAATAACAAGCACAGAAGAGCAGGCAATGCTGAAGTTGTAATATTTTTGTGCGTTCAGATAATTTTCACCCTCATCTTTCACATGTTAAATGCTCGAATGCTTGACTGATTCTGCAGTCCATTTATCCATTTTGATCCATCACAACATCAACCTTAAATGGGCACAGTATATTTATAACATCTGTTTTAAGCTAATGGATAAACATTCGACTACTCTTATTTTCTAACATACACATTAGCATTGGGTTTATGTAGAATATTAATAAAGAATTTTTATTCTTTTTTCCTTGATCTGAGTTTTAGAGTTCACAGCCACGTGGGTGGATATGCAATTTCTCAATGTCCTAATCAACCCATCACACAAACAACTCATGTCAAACAAATTTAAAGTGTATATGATGGGGATAATTTAATTTCTCAATTGATCTTGCATAATTTGAAGGCAAAGGAAGTGTTGTATAGGAGGAAAACTCCTAACCTGTGCTCCTATACTACAGTTCTCCCTTAAGGACCGTAATTTAATGAGAAACTCCCAACACATAGTATTTGTCCCATCAAGGACCATAATTTAATATGAAAAATTGGATATAACCAAATTAATTTTTTCTGTGCAATGAATAAGGTGGGTGTAAAGGTCAATTATTTCTTATACATCTAGTATTTTGGTGGACATATATAAAAAAATTTTGATGATATTTTTATGTTATTCAAAAAATTAACTATGCATTTTTCTCCACATTCCAACCACCAAAGTCGCAAAACACATAATATCCCTTCAAGGATTGTAATTTAACATAAAAAATTAGATATAACTAAATTGGCACTTTTTGTGTAAAAAATAAGGTGGGTTTGAAGGTTAATTATTTCTTATACATCCAAAACTTTTGTGAACATATATAAAAAAATTATGATATCTTTATGTTATTCAAAAAAATTAATTATGCATTTTTCTCCCCATTCCAACCACCAAAATCGCAAAACACATAATATCTCTCAAGGACCGTAATTTCATATAAAAATTTCATATAACTGAATTGATACTTTAATTTAATACAAAAATTTTGCTATAACCGAATTGGCACTTTTTGAGTACAAACTAAGGTGGGTTTGAAGGTCAATCATTTCTTATACATCTAGAAATTTGTGCACATATATAAAAAAATTTATGATATTTTTATGTTATTCAAAAAAATTAATTATGCATTTTTCTCCATTCCAACCACCAAAATTGTAAAACACATAATATCCCATCAAGGGCCGTAATTTAATATAAAAAATTTGATATAACCGAATTGGCACTTTCATATATAGCCTTAAGCTTCCCTTTAATTTATTGTTCTTGATAGATTTGTTCTTAAGAATAATATGTTATTATTTATTCTTTGTAGACAGGTTTAATATAATTAGTGTGTCTTTTAGAATGTATATACACACAAGATATTAATTCAAAGATTTGTCATTTAATATGAAAAATTGGATATAAACAAATTGGTCTTTTCTATGTAGTTAGTAAGGTGGGTTTAAAGGTTAGTTATCTCTTATACATCAAGAAATTTGGTGGACATATATAAAATCATTTTGTAATATTTTCATGTTATTCAAAAAATAAATTATGCATTTTCTCCCCATTCCAATTATCAAAATTGCAAAACACATAATATTCATCCCATCAAGGACCGTAATTTAATATAAAAAATTAGATATATATAAATCGGTCTTTTCTGTGCAGTTATTAAGGTGGGTGTAAAGGTCAATTATGTATTGTGCATCCAGAAATTTGGTGGACATAAATAAAAAAATTATGTGATATTTTTTTGTTATTCAAAAAAATAAATTATGCATTTTTCTCCCCATTCCAATTACCAAAATCACAAAATACATAAAATTTGTCGTCCATCAAGATCCATCAAGGACCATCAAGATCTGTCAAGGATCATTAAGGTCCATGAAGGGCTGTCAAAGTCAAGAAATCTCCATCATGGTCCATGCTAAACCATCAAGCTCAAGGAAACCATCAAGCTCCATCAAGGTAGATCATATTTAATCTCCCATTTTGGTCAAGTACCATCAAGTATTCTGTTAAGCATCATCAAGCTCTCATCCTTGATCATAAGCAATCTATCAAGACCCATCAGGGTCTGTCAAGTATCCATGAACGACCCATCAATCCCATCAAGGTTTGTCAAGATATGACCTGCTCATCTGGTCAACGAACTTGTATGGGCTACCCATCAAGGTCTATCAAGGCCTTATGAAGCTATATAGGCTACCCATCAATCTTTGTCAATAAACATCAAGGTTCGTCAAGCCTGTCAAGACACAATCAATTCTATAAGTTACATCAAGATCCATTAATGACTATCAAATTCTATTATCAAGCCCTATAAAGACCGATCAATCATGCACGAAACCTACAAAGCACCCCTGAGCCATTAATTTATTTACTTAATTTGGATATTATCGATTAAGATTTAGTACACGCAATTCACCATGGAATTATAAAATACTTTGTCCTATAAGATCAATGGATCCGATTGTCATTCTCCATGGTCACATCGTCTCAAGTGGCCTGAGTGTGCATATTAACTACTGTACCTAGATTCACCATACGCAAGCTTCTCCCATAAGCCATTGTACCCATTCCATGCTTCGTGTCCCATAATGCTATGTGCCCATCCACATCATTCCTCCCTCAAATATCTACACTAATGGCTTCAAAATTTAATACAACCATGTTTTTAGATAAATAAGACTTCTCGATGTATCAGATTGTCTAATCCTCCATGAACGGTGCTAGAACTTATCAGTAGTGTATGCCCAATTGTGCATCCTAGACCACCCATTCATCTCCCACCTACCTCAACTCACGGCTTATCCCAACCCACACACGCACCTTGGAATTTACTAGCCCAGCCCCACTTGTAAACTGACATATGTTGCTAGTGCTTCTACCGGATCTAGTCCCTAAATATAAAATTGATCAAAAAGTGAAAAATACAAAGAATGATTGAAAAATAAATTGGTTATAAAAGAAGATAATTAAATGTAGTTAAAAATTATGACATAAAGTGGGACTCATCGTATTATTTTGGTTCAACCCACTCTATATTCATAACACCTAGGATGTTAAAAGTGAGGAAAAAATAAAAAAAAATTCTCAAATAACTAATTGGGGACAATAAGCTTTGATTATATTAAGTGTGAGCAACTTTTTGGTGAAATTTTGAATATGTGGGGATTTAAGAAATTATTTTGAGTCATGTGAAAGGACTAATTGTGTGTTTTAGTACCTCAATTAGGTGAAAAATGAAATGGTGAAAATAAAAAAGAAATAAGAAATTGAAGTAGAGGAGGAATTTGTTTGGAATTAAGTAGTTATAAATTGTATAGAGGTAAATTGTGATTATACAAATTAAAAATAGATGTAAATAGATTATGATTTGATTCCTAATGATGTAAGGGACAATTATTGTGTTGATTATGTTAATATTATGTGGAAAAATAAAGGTTAAAAAGAATGAAGAAGAAATAAAGTGAAAAAGAGAAGAAATAAGGAAGAAAAAGGGGTCAATAGGTCGAACACCGCTGCCTGGGATTGGACACCACGACATCGGACTGAAATGATGATGTGGCGTGGCATTCCATGTTGCGACATCGAACGGCAAAATGAAATGTGTTTGACTCATTCCGTTTCATTGAAGCCCATTCTGTTTCTCCCTTTCTTCCCCACACCGTAAACTTGAAACCGACCTTGTGAAACTTCAATTTCTTGCTATTTTGGATATGAAATCATGATGCCAAGAGGTATAATCCTTAGATCTTGTATCTAAACCCAAATTTCATCCATTAGAGAAGGAAAGGAAGGAATTAATCTACTTGGTTGCCATCCATGGAGTTTATGAAGTTTCTTGGGTGAAGATTCTTGTTTTGGAAGGATTGCTATGTACGGAAATGAAGGTAAGTTCATTTATTCCTGACTTAATTTGTGATTCTACATGATTAGGGGTTTGTGGAATTGGGAACAGTGAAATTTTGGGGAGGAAATGGTGCAATTAATGTATAAATCATGGGAGAAAATGTTTAATTCAATGATTATTGTGTTTTGGGGTTGATTTGAGTAAAAAAATCATGATACATTTTAAGCTACAGTTTGTGAATAGCGATTCTACAAAATTTTAGTTATGTGAAGTTATTAAAGGAAAAATGATTAATTTGTTAATTACAACATGTTAGGATGGTTTAAACATAAGAACTTGTGGTTATGAGGTTATTTATAAAGTAAATAGTAATCTAAGTATAAGTTGTAAAGGGAATTTTATGCATAATGAATTTGAATAACCAAATGATTGAATTAGAAGCCTGATTAGTTAGTAGTTAATTAATTGTTAATAATGTTATTTCGATATCATATGTGATTGGTTAAAGTTAAAATGTCATTGTGCAATTTAGAGGCATATAGAACTCTTTATGAATGAACCAAATGGTTTTTCTAAGTGAATGGAATCATTATGCATGTAGAATCATTGAAATATGAACAAGAGACTGTAAAGCTTGAGGAATTATAGAATTTGACTAATGGACTTGGATTGGCTTGATTAGGGCTATCTTAGTTTAAGAAATGTAATTGAATTAAATCATGATATATGTTATAGGATCTTAATGAATATATGATGTTTGTGTAGGGCGAATTGGATATGAATCTAGAACCTTTATTGCAAAAACTACAGATTAATGATGTGTTCATCACACAAGTAAGTAGGCTCCCTTTTTCTGGTTAATTGCATGAGAATTGCCCATTTATTTGAATCAGGGATTGTATGTTTTGTTTGGAGATAGTGGATATCTCATTTGTTATGTATACATATATTTGGATCCCATGGTAGTTAGCAATTGAGGTTTATATTGATTTGGTGAAGGCTTAAAGGTTAGGGATAATGAATATCTTTTGAATTAAAGTTATTAATGTTTGGTTTATGATGACATTTATGATGTGAATTGAATAATTACCTTATGATATTTGTTCTTGTGTATGAATTCCTATTAACTGGGGATAAAGAACACCCTATGGTTATGATGGATAGTATGTTTTATAAGGCTTCATGTGAATGCTTGATTTGAGGGGAATAAAGGATATCCCCTAATTTTGTTTAGGAATGAATGTGTATATTATACTATGTTGAATAATATCATATAATTAAGGTGTTGAGAATCTATTGAACAAAATAAAAAGAATTATGTATTACATTTGAACGTGGGGCATGATTGTATATATTCTGATTGTAATAATCTCATGTTCATGAGTTTTGATTATTATTTTCTATTATTGTCTACTTACTAAGTTGCCTGGACTCACGCCTTCTTGTTTTAAAATTTTAGTTGACAGGTCAAACAAGGGAGCTATGGAAGATCTTAATTGAGTTTGTGGTATTTATTTTATTTGGTAGAAATTGGAAATTGTATTAATTTATAATTATAATAATTTAAGTAAAAATGCATTTTGTTATGTAAAAGAGAATGGCATGTCATAACAGTAGAAAATGTGTATGAAATGAAATTGGATTATGGTATTGCCATCATGGAGCAACACAAGTTCTAGGTTGTAAATAAGTTGGGCTAGTTTACTGATTTATGATTGATTTATAATTATTGAAATTTAGTTTATTCATGATTGAAAATTGTGAGTATAGATATTAGAAATTTATTTAATTAATAAATATCAGGTTTTGAATCTTAATAATTCAGGGTAGACTCTGGTAGATTTTTGGTAGAAAATTCCTTAAAATTAGGGAATAGTAGGTTTATGAGAAGACTTCCCTTAAGAAGAAGGGAAGTACTAGCATCCTGCATAGGCCCCAATAGAAAATAATCTACAGGATAGCCAAAACTCATAGGGTGGTGGTGCAGAGTGTTATAATATTTTAATTATAATTTAATATTTTAATAAATAATTCAAATAAAATATGTCATAATATTTATGATTGGAATTATCTTAGAGTGTGTTTAGCCATATTATATTTGACAAACACATCATTAGGAAGCTTCATTCAAAGTACATGATGATATCATGAAGATATCTTTTTCAATCAAAAAATTTTAAAAATAAATGATTGAAATTATTTACACTGATGAGAAGAAATAAAATTATTAAAAATTTTCTTTAAAAAATGATGATTAATATACTACTTGTCAAATGCAACTTTTTTCCAAATATATTACTAGGGTGAGTTTGGGAATGAAAAAAAGCATAGGGAAAAAATAAACTAAAAAAATAAGAAAAATAAAAGAGAATGATGTAATGTGATAGAGGATAATGGTTAGAAATAAAGTGAATATTTTTAAAATATATAGGCGCTTGGGCAATTCCCAAACGGAATGCTGATGCAGCTTTCGAGATCTTCTCTCCTTGATTCTTGCAAGACTAGAACACTGATCAGAGGACGCCGGGGGTGTTCCCGGCATGAACACTCCGACGCTCAAGTTAGTATACGCGACTTTTAGAGGGAGGATGGAATAAGAACGAGTGATCTGTCCTAGGGATACATACCTGGTTCGTATTTATAGATGAGCGGAGTGCATAGCCGGGAGTCTTGTGAATCTATACGCAGGTTGAACTAAAAAGTTTATTTAGGAGAGGAATCCCTGGAGATGCGTATCCTAACTTCAGATTTTGCGAGATTCAGAGAGATTCTGAAAAAGGTAGTAGTCTAACGTGGCGAGTTGTCAACTCGATAACTAATATGTGTTAGAGTTCCCTAATACTAGTCCCCCTGTTTGAGAGGGCGCGGAGTGCCCTCTTTTTTGAGTTTCATGTACGAATTTTTTGCGAAAATACACATCTTGTCGCGTATCTGTCCAATGGTTGGATTAAAAAGACCTTGGCGGGTCCGTTTCTAATACACAGATCTGCTTCTTAAATCGACCTCGCTGCTAAAGATCCTTAATTTGAATTTTTTGAATCTGTTCTGGAACTAGGGTACTGGATCTCGAAGTATTTGGATCCATGCTTTTTATTTTTTGTCCTTTGGCGGGTATTTTTGAATTTCAAAGTAATTGCCCATATGCCGGTTGCTCTTCCTTGCCCACGTGGCAGAGCCATAAATGCGATTTGATTTAATGATGGCTAGTTTCTAGTTTTTGCGAGAAACCAGCCTATTCTACTTCTGGTTTTCCTATCCATTTTTTGGTTTCCTATGATACCCTAGGCAGTTTTGTGAGGGGCTTTTATTTAAGACGTTGTTTGCAAAGATAAGGCTGGTCATTTTCTTTATCGGGGTAATCATTTTTCCCCTTCTCCTTTGTCTTCTTCGTCTTATACTCTTTTCTATTTATTTAATGGCTGCCGAAAAGTCTTTTCCCCAAGTTTCTGAGGCTGTTATGGCGGCCTTTAGGCTTTACCCTCTTCCTTCCACCATGAGCTGGGAATTTCCAGACTCTTCTGCCTTTCTGTGGCATCCACGGGAGGGTTATATGTCTATCTCTTTGGGCTCGCTCAAGGTTGGTTTTCGTTTAAATCATCGCCATTTTGTTTCTTCCCTTCTTCATAGCTATAATATTTCTCCGGGTCAATTGGTTCCGAACAGTTGGCATTACGTTATGTCTTTTTTGTTGTTGGGTCCATCAGCTTGAGGAGATATCTGTTTTTTCTTTTAAAATATTTTCTTCCATCATTAATTTGAGTAAAGCTCCCCATTCTCCTTATTATTATTATCTTCTTCCTTGTACTCCTTGGCGTAAGCTCTTTGCTTGCGTTACTGATCCTGATGACGAGTGGAAACGTCATTGGGCCTGGGTTAAGTTTACTGGAGATCTTTCTTTTCCTTTTGTTTAGACGACCAGCCCGGTCTATCCGTCTGGTGTCTTTTCCTCTTTAGAGTGGTTTAGCCTGTATCTTATTAGGTATCGGTTGATGACTATCGATACCCTTTCTGTAGATGTTGTAGTTGAGGCAGAGCATTGTCACCAAGCAGATTACCCGTGCGGCTTCTCGGGTCAGGAGGTTGTCGCTCTTGAACCTATTCCTTCCTTGGCTTCTCTGCCCTCTTTGTTCCCTAACCTTAGGTCTACCATTGAGCAAGAGTATGACCTCATTTCCTGGTCCAGTAGTGGTCGGTTCTAAGGGGCACCGGTTTTTGTGGTTTTTGCGGCTCTTGGTCCAGCAGAAATGGGACCATCTCAAAGAAAGAGGGTTAGGGCTGTAGCTCGGAGGCGAAGAGGGGGTACTTCTTCCCTTTCATTCGGTCCTTCTGTTTCTGGCCATAATGCTCCCAGAGCCCATGGGGAGGCACGAGCGGATCCGTCTGCTCATTAGGAGCTGTTTGGAAGGCAATCGGAAGAGGAGACTATGGGACCCTTGGTCCGGCCAAGGCTGCTTAATGTTGGTAGTTCTCCTAGTGCGAGTCCTTTTGCCATGTCCTTCGAGAGTAGTCACTCTCGTCCTTCCTCTGAAGAACCCTTCCTTCCGGGTGAGACCATCCCTCTCGTCTCTGCATCCTTTTCTGCTGCTTCTTTGGCCATAGTGCCCTATGTGTCTGGTACTGTATTGACGAGTGCTTTCGATTCTTTTTCTGCTTCCGTTTATATCGAATCCTTGTCTCTGGCTCCCGCATTTGTTTCGGCGGCTCCCATTAATCCCATGTCACTGACTTTTGCTGCGATGGCTCCGATTATTCCAAGCACATCTATTACGATTGATATAGCTCCTATCATTTCGGAACCAGTTTCCTCAATCAAGGCGGCTACATCTATGCCTACTTCCTCTGTGTCGGTATCGATGTCTTTGGGTGCGGTTGCAGGATCAAGGCCTTCTTCCTCTTTTGCTGGTAAGGAATTTTTTTTTTTCGGTAGACCTTTATTCGACTTCTTTTTTGTTCATGTAGGCTTATTTTTGTCCAATCGTTTGGCTCGTGTAATGAAGCGCCCGTACGCTGGTTCGACCTTGGCTCTGCTCGCTCAGTGTCTTCGTGGCGAGGCTTCTAGCACTAGTGGTCTTATTTCTGACCTAGGTGATGCCTCTTCTCAAGAGATCGCTGCTTCGGTGAGTCGAGCATCTTCCTGGCCTTCAACGCCCATTAGTGTGGCTCATAGGGTGGTGGGGTCGATTACTTCCCTATTAGAGAATCCTCGGCTGGCTACCACCTTCGTTACCAAGTTAGCTTGTTCTGCGGACCGGTCTCGGTACCTGGACATGCCATGGGAAGATCTTCTTGAGGAGTCCTTCGCTTAAGCGGCAGAGCTTCATCGATCGGATGCGGCTTGCCATGCAGCAGCTCGGCCTTACTCGCGATGAATTGCGGATCCGGACTGAGCACTTGGAGGAGGCGGAAGGGAGGTGGATTACTGGTGTCGGGAGCACCTATTTTTAAAGAATGATTATGATCGGATGATCACGGAATCTATAGCTTTGAAGGAGGATCTGGAAGAGGAAAAAATTACTTTCAAGACTTGGAGGAGACTACCTCTGTTCTTTGGGCCAATGAAGATCTTCTAAGAGTGGAATGTGCAGCAGCGGAGTCGAGGTTATGGCAGGCGGAGGCTGCTCTGTCTTAATTGCGGGTTGATCGTGACCACACTTTTTCCATATCTAAGTCCAAGGAGAAGCGTCTCGCTCGCGTTCAAGTCGAGTCTACCGAACGGGAGAAGGAGCTCCGTGAATGGGTAGCCACTTTAGAAGGTAGAGAGGCAGCTTTGCATCAGGAGATTGCATTGTTGAAGAAAGGACATGTTACCGCTCTTTCTCAGGTTCGTCAACAGCGGCTAGAATAGTTAGTTGAGGAACCTGAGTGTCAGGAATTGCTCCTTCAACATGTAGTGGATTGTTGTAAGCAATTGTTTGAGTCCTGTAAAAAGAAGGTAGCTAGGAAATTCCCTGGTCTTAACTTAGATGATATTTCTCAAGATGGGGAGGATATGTAATTTTTTTGGCCATTTTGCCAAGTGAAATACAATTTTGGCTGTTCTCTCGATGATTTTGTATACGAAATCTTTCTCAAGTGTGATTATTTCTAAGGTTGAGAGGTTCCATCCTGCGGAAGCTCTTCCTTGTCGGTTCCGTTTTCGTAGGAATGATGGTCGTCGAAACCTTCTTCCGAGGTTTGGCGGTACCATTTCTTCGAAACCTCTTTCTCTTCAGTTCCGTTTCTGTGAAACTGATGATCGTCCAACCCTTTTTGGGGTTTGCAATTCTGTTTCTCCGGAGCCAATGGTCGTTAAACCCTTTTCTAGGGTCTGGTGGTTCCGTTTCTGTGGAACCTCTTTGTCTTTTGATTCCGTTTCTGCAGAGCCGATGGTCGTCAATCCCTTTCTGGGGCTTGGTGGTTCCATTTCTGCAAAAATTCTTTCTCTTAGGTTCCGTTTCTGCGGATCGGTGGTCGTCAAACTATTTCTGGGGTTTGGCAGTTCCGTTTGTGCGGAACCTCTTTCTCTTTCGGTTCCATTTCTGCAAAGCCGATGGTCATCAAACCCTTTGTTAGGGTCTGGCGGTTCTGTTTTTGCGGAACCTCTTTTTCTTTTGGTTCCATTTCTGCGGAACCTCTTTCTCTTTGGTTACGTTTTTGTGGAACCTCTTTCTCTTCGGTTCCATTTCTGCTGAGCTGATGGTCGTCAAACCCTTTCTGGGGTCTGGCGGTTCCATTTCTATGAAACCTCTTTTTCTTTTGGTTTCATTTCTGTAGAGCCAATGGTCGTCAAACCCTTTGCTGGGGCTTGGCGATTCCATTTCTGCGGAACCTCCTTCTCTTTGGTTTCGTTTCCGCGAAACCGATGGTCGTCAAACTTTTTGCGAGGGTTATCGATTCCGTTTCTGCGGAATCGATGGTCATCAAACCATTATCTAAAAAACTAATTTGTATGATTTATTGTTTTGCATAAAAGGAGGAGTCCTCTTCGTATAAAAAGGAAAGAAAAATCCTAAAAAAATAAGCATTATTGGTAATTTTCTACTGATAGTACCTCCTCAGATGCTCGATATTCTAGGTTCGTGGGATGTCTTTTCCATTGAGCCTTTGCAGTCGGTAGGCCCCATTTTCTATTGCTTCTTTGACTCTATATGGTCCTTCCCAAAAAGGCGCGAGTTTTCCCTTCGTATGGACGGGGTTGCTCACCGAGGCTTCTCGAAGGGCTAGATCTCCTTCCTTGAAACTTATTTGTCTGACCTTCTAGTTATGGTATTGTTTAACTTGTGTTTGTTGCCTTGCAATCCTAGCTTGAGCATTGATCCTTTTTTCTTCTAATAGGTCCAGATTAGCTTCTAGCGCCTCTTTGTTGGTTTGTAGGTTGAAGTTGCCTATTCTGGCAGAGGGTATTTTGAGTTCTATGGGTATCACGGCCTCCGATCCGTGTGTCAGCATGAACGGAGTTTTGCCCATGGATCTGTTAGGTGTCGTCCTCAGGGCCCACATTATTCTTGGTAGCTCTTGGTACGAACTGATTTCGGAGCCTTTTATCTTCTTCCTTAGGCCTATAACGATATTCTTATTTGTTGCTTCTGTTAGCCCATTTGTCTAAGGGTATGCTATTAAGGAAAATTTCTGCTGGATTCCATGTGTTCTGCAGAAGGATTTGAATGGTTTGCTTCTGAATTGGGTTCCATTATTAGTGATAAGTATTCATGGGACCCTGAATCTGCACATGATGTTTCCCATTAGGAAGTCTGTTGCTTGTTTTGTGGAGATGGACCTGGTGGCTTT
>JAYJMB010029791.1:13037-36920 GCA_036873735.1 Pouteria campechiana | reverse complement strand
AAGTTTGTTTACCGGAAATTTTACTGTAAAATCATTTCCATTCAATTCCAATGGCATGGGCCATTCTGACCCAAATCGATAAAAATTCAATAGTAAAGCTTCACATTATGCGCAAGCTTTCTCAATGCTTCAACAGTAGAAGCAAGAGAAACGACGCTTGTAATTTTCAATGATATCTGGTAACATTGTAAGCCCTCCATGTGCGATCTTGTCGATTCACAACATTTTAAACCATTCAAAGGGCTAGAGTTTTGGATGTTTAATTTCAATTGTTAAGGATATAAAGAGATACAAACACAGAATTTTTTTTTTTACATGGAAAACCAATAAGAAAAAACCTCAAGCAAAGAATAAAAATAATTTACTATAAAATGAGATTACAATAAGGAAAGAAACCCATAGATCCTTAAAACTTAATACACCCCAGAATGTTA
Source organism: Pouteria campechiana (assembly GCA_036873735.1). NCBI lineage: Eukaryota > Viridiplantae > Streptophyta > Magnoliopsida > Ericales > Sapotaceae > Pouteria > Pouteria campechiana. Next base: position 36,486 of record JAYJMB010029791.1, on the reverse strand, counting down.
AACCCTCTCTAAAACCAAAATCCTCACTGATTAAGCTCAATGTTTATAATGATGAAAGAGAGAAATCTACATTAAGTGGGATACAAAATTTACATACAGGAACCAAATTGGAATAGAAAACTGAATTCATCGTGATAGGAATTACTAATCAGGGCAGATCCTAGCAGTTCCAAGTAATATACCAGCACCACCAAGGCGCCAGCACCAACCCCGCTTTAAGTGGTTCTATGATCCCCCATGCGAGTGGTTTTTTGTCAGAGCTAAGTCATAGCAAAAAGCAGTCCTCGCCCGCATCTTCCGCAAATCCTGCCACAGTCCTCGGCTCAAACCAGCCCAGTTGAAATGCAACAACTGGCAGCATGCAGATGACTGTGCTACCGACGAGTGTGGATGTCGCTAGGCCTATGTAATAGTAGTATAGTACCCATGCACGATGAGGAGGAAGCATTAGTTACAGACGACGTAGAAGAATATTACTGCTTCATTGATTGATTGTCGATTGAGATAAAGCAAGGAAAGTGAAAGATCTCTGTACAAACGCTTGGTCTGGGGTTCATGATGATTAGATGTTTTAAATCAATTGCTTAACTAGTTTGAAGTGCATGATGATTAGACGTGTGAAATCCAACAACACTAGTTGTGTACTGATTCTTGAGAATCATCTCTATTGGAAACTTCATGCCTAATCAATGGGGTAGATTTGCTTGGAGCGGAGTAAGTCCTTGGGTGGGGCGAGGGGGATTTCATATTTGACCCCTACGTAATAAAAACCAATTATATATCTTAAGTTATTTTTCAAAATTTGAATAGAATTAAAATAATTTTCAAAATTTGAGGGGATAATTGTCCACCCTCAGCTCTACGTGGAGTTGCCCATAAAAAAGTTAAAATAAATAAGAAACAATGATAAAAATATCTATGGAGGAAAAAAAGAATTGTTATACAAAACATGCCAAATTAATATTAACAAAAAAATCCCGTCCGACTTATGGCCACCTAATTGTTCAATTGAGAAGATTTTTTAACTTAAAACATGTAATGTTGAACAATATGCATGAATTGGAGTTGACGGGTACGTTATCGTGGCCCCAGGCTAATCATTTGCATGAAAATGGAAATTTCTACAGTAGCATGGAACATCCTCCAAAAGTAAGGGTTGGAAAGATAGACAGAGCAACCTGTAATGGAACTGTCTGCACTCGCACCAAAAAATGACATGGATTAAAGCTGCCAATGGACTCCGACAGTTAAGCGGCATGCTTGGATCTCAGAGAGCGGCCGCTCTCCGCGACTTTAGCTGCCAACTGTTAGAAAACAAAAAAGATTCTTCCATTTGCAGGATGGGGGCTGTTGCTCCACCGGCGGACGGGTGGCCCTAAATGATGAAAAAGAAAAGAAAAGAAAGAATCCCACTTAATTATTCTACTTGCAATATCTTATTTTTCTTTTATTTCAAATTCAATACTATGAGTTAAAAATCGAAGATATGGGTTATTTCATGTTGATGTAAAAATAATGGAATATCTATTTTTAGATTGATATTATTTATGTAAATATTGTATTATTATTATAACTTTTTTAAGCATCAATATAATTTTTTTATTTTAAATATCATTTATAAATCTGATTAAAAATATAAATAATAATACTATTAAAACAAAACACATGAATGTTGATAGTCTGATTCTTGTTTTTTGGTCCTAATTATATTAGGTTACACATAGAATCAATAGTTATAATTATTTTCACAAGGACTTTAATTCGAAAAAACTAGTAAATAAATGGCTTAGATTTAGAATATAGAGGCAACTTTTATACTTAAACATGAAGTCCAATGGACTGGTGATGTACAATTCGTATATGATCATCAAATCAAGCATTCAATTCAAACAATCATCTCATTAGGCCCTGGGATTTCATGATTTGGCTTTGAAAATAAAAATAAAAATCTATGAAAGCATAACTTCGACGCTTTAATAAAAAGACTTTGGCCTTGTAAAAGGATGTCACTTTATTTTATATTGCTGAGGTATGCATGGGAAGTTTCGGTGGAATTCATGTCGTAATTGGGATGACTTTTCAGCTTCCTCACAAGTGAGACACGGGTAGACTCGATTGTCGACCGAGTTGATGGCCGGTGGTCGAAGATTCAAGCCTCGGGAGAAGGAAAAAGGCCGGCCTTGTCGGCCAGATCACAACCGACTGCCTTTGATTTGAAAATTTCACTTTTCAATTTCTCTTTTAACATGCACCTGCTATAGTAACTCTCTCTCTCTCTCTCTCTCTCTCTCTCTCTCTAATCGTCACTTACGTTCTCCCACTCTCTCTGATCGTCACTTACGTTTTCATTCATTACTTGGCTATCGTTGTATTTGACATCGATTTGAAATTTTACGAGGAATTTTATTTGTACTTTCTCAAGTTTTTTGATTTTGCAACTTTAACTTGATAATTTTAGATTTTGCAAATTAACATCTACTTGTAAAAATATTTGCATATTCGCCCCCCAACTATCCATTTTGAGAACTCCTAGCCTAAACTAGAATAGTGTTTTTTCAAAATGCAAAACATTCCCAGCATGATTAATATATGACTAAATTTTATGGTTCATGTAAATATCTCATGGATATAAACCTTAGAGATTGAAATTTTGAATGATAAGCACCCCTGAATTAAATGGTTAAACATTAACTAAATTCTTTAACCCACTTTTCTATGGTTAAGGCCACCGAAGGGTATTTTTAGATTATGTCTGACCTAATTTTGATGGCTAGGGGATTAAAGCAGCTTGGTGGATTCTACTTTAATGATTTTCACTTTAAGGATAGATTGACAGGTCAATTGGTCATTTTGCCTTACTAAACAATATGATATAAAACAAATTTAACAAAAATAATCATTTTATAAAATATTTTGATAGGTAGAAATCAATCTGCTAGGCAAATATATTAACTTAAGCTTGGTTTGAATGCTTTAGCAAAGTAACCATATTAGTAATATATTTTTTTCTATATTCAGTTAAGATTGATATAACATTTTTAATTATCATAATAATTTCGCTTTTTTATCATTATTTATATTTTTAATTGTTTCTTCTTATTTTTTTATTAAAAACCATATTATTAATATTATTCTTGCTCCTCTTCCTAGTGTACTCAATCCAAAGCAACCCTTACAAAATTTAAGGGGTATATTTAAAAATCCCAATTTTTTAAAAAAAATGCAAAATTTTCTCCTAAATCTAGATTCTTGATGCTGGAGCTGTAGCAAGTTGGAAAGTGGCTTCGTTGGTTTTAAGCGGAACCGGCCGCATCACATGATACAGAGTTACATCTAAAGCCGAATCATTGCGAAACATGCGTCGCGATGCACCGTAGCCGACTTCTCTTGCAAAAGCTGCGACATCGACCCGCCCCATGAGAAATCTATCTCCCGTGGAAAAATACGGAGATGCAGAGAAACGGAAGAAAACAAGGAAAATCGGAGCTGAGAAATTAAAGAGAGGAAGAAGAAGATAGGAGAAATCTTCATGGATCGGATCCTGCAGGCAGCGAGAACTTCTGGATCTCTCAATCTCTCAAATCGCTCCCTCAGGTGCATTTTCGTTCTCATTTCTCGTCTTTATCGCCTTTACACTGTTTCCCGATTCTTTTCTTCACCTGCTGTTCCGCGTTTTGTCATCCACACACATTCGTTTCATTGCGAGACAGCTGCTTTTCTGCTTTTGAGAATTAAAGTTCTTTTTGGTTGCATAGGCAGCCCAAAATTTTTCTTTTTCGACCTTTGGATACTTGAATTGATTAAAAATAAAAAATTTCACCCACACATTGGGTTCGCTGCCAAATACACGCTGCCATTTTACGGTTGTTGTGCCAAAATCGCTCCTTTCTAATCTTCTTCTCACTCCTCACGGTAGTTGCAGTGTACGATTGGGCGGCGCATCTACTGGTTACAGAGTTGTGAAATCCCAATCTGTTTTCCATCTACGCAGTTTGATGGATAAAGATGCATGTATCCAGTTTTTAGTACTACAACAGCCAGCTTGCGGGTGTTTTCACTGTCATGCCAAAAGTCGAATCTAACTTTAAGTATCAGCGGCATTGATCTGGAGATTGGCTAATCTTAAGTATCAGTGGCATTGATCTGATTATATCTGTAAATCAAGAAAACGTTAGAAAAATAGAGAAAGCTGCTTTGCTTTGGGCGATGGTAATTGTGTACTCAGAAGTGGATATACATCTTGTCGGGGAGGAGGGAGATATCCTCATACCATCTACAGCAAACAACCCAACAATAGTCAATGAGAAGGGAAAGAGTCCAACGTGCTACCCAAGCCAGGTTTGGCATGATTTGATTAGGGTGTGTTTGGTTGCGTTGTAAGTCTTGTAATTCCCTCATGTTTGATGATTAATCAAAATCTGGCGAAGTTTTGTGCAACCAAATACTTCCCTGATCAAGGAAGATAATCAATTTCGTGTTCTGCTAGGTGCTAGCTAGCTCACCATAAAAAAAAGGAAAAGTCTCATTGAAAGAGTGTGCATAAGCACAGTGGGAACGTATGCTTATTAATTGAGTGATACTTCCTGCCTGTGATAATGTTTGCATATGGATTGTAATGCATATGGGATATTTTGTTTCATTAGAAACCTCAACTATGCTTTTTGTGCCATGAAATTTCTGCGGTCCTTTTTATTAGCATATTCACAGATTGCTTATGTATATTTTTCCCTACATTTGTGGGTCAATTGTCCTACAAACCTAGTCATCAGCTTCTGTCTGTTATAGAATGCACACGAGGGTATCCCAGTCTCATAAATCTTAACCTTGCTTTTCATTGCCTTCAAATACATGATTAGCAGAATGGAGAAAGATAATACTCATAAGATGGTTAAAAGTTTCTAATCTGGGAAATTTTTGATTCATCTGTCATCCATGACCATGATGCATGAGCATATCAAATGAAGTTTTGGATCACTAATGCATTGGGTCCACATCTCTCATCCTGAGCTGGAAAATGGTGCATTTTTACCTTTTTGTCAACTTTTTACTCAGGGAAGTTCCCAGTGAGGTTTACAAAAATTTGGATGGAGTTGGGGAAGGTGAAAAATGGTGGGAGGTATGTTTCACTTGCATTCTTTCTGTAAGGCATTCCATCTTCTTGTTACGTGTCCCAAGATTTAAACATGCCTCCTTGGTTCTCTAGTTTATGCATGGTCCATTGTGGTTATGCAGGCAGCAGAACTACAGAAACTTATTTTGGCTCATAATGACATTGAAGTGTTGAAAGAAGATCTAAGAAATTTATCTTTGCTTGGCGTTCTTAATATCAGTCACAACAAACTTACCCATCTTCCTGCTGCTATAGGAGAGTAAGTGATTCCACAAGGTTGAATAAGTACTTCTTACATTTTACTCCCACATAAATGTACATCCAGATCCAGCAGGAAGCCAATTCTTGCTTAAAAAAATTAGGCATTTCTGCAGTATCTAACCAGCCCTTTTGCTTGCCAAGTGTTTTATAAATCCTCGGCCAAATGAGCACGCCATTTGTGCAGTTGTGCATTTGGCAGCAGGCACGTGGGCTAGGTTCTGCATATGTAGAAATGGTGAACACATAAATGAATATCATATATGTAGTTTAACTACTTCCTTTTGTGAATTTGTTTATCCTGATAATGATGTTCTTTGCTGCTTTTTCTCATATTTGATGAATTTGGCAGGCTGACTTCACTAAAATCACTAGATGTGTCATTTAACTCAATTGTCAGTATACCTGAAGAGATTGGCTCCGCTGCTTCACTAGTCAAGTAAGTTATTGGTATTTCTCTACATGGTCTACTCAATTTATTTTAGTTAATGTTTAATTAATGTCCATTAAACCTGTTTAAGTTGTGGATCATATCTATTATTGAATGTTTGAAGAAACCCTGCACTAATTTGCTTGAGCATTAATATGGATTATGGAACTGGGATATCCTTATGGGGTAACTGAGTCAAATGGGAGAATGGGGAAATCATTTGTTGACTGTGCACCATTTACATGTCCTATAGTGGCTGCTTCCCTATTGTGAGATGCAAGGAAGGATGTGAAATGATTCATAGTGAGTCTCTTAGAGGTTTGAAACAATAATGATTTCAATGGGCGATATTTTTTACTGAATTTTATTTCTTCATTGATTGTATTAGAAAACATAATCCGAAAATTATGATGTGCATCACTATGCACGGCAAGATAGAGTGACAATGATTGTCCTCCTACATTCTTCTAGCAGGGAAAGATCCCGGAATTGCAATTTATAGTCTTTAGAAAGGAAAAACTCTTAATGTCCAATAAATAATTCTCCTTTAATCCTGAAGACTATCTGTGTATTTTCACACATTGCCGAAGGTCCTATGCTTCTGATCTTGTCTTGGATAGAAAATGAGAAATGGTATGAAAAGAGCTACAAAAATCCTCCTTTCTCCAAAGTCAGAAAGCTTTCCCATCAAGCTTGAGGTAGTGGATCAACTATTTGCCTAGAATGACCCATTGACTCCATAGACACGTAATGTTATTTGCCTTAAAGGTCTTTTTGTGAATAGACAAATAAGGAACCTGCAATAGTTAGGAGGAACGAATTTATCAAAATAGAAAACTCTAAGAGAATTAAAGGAAGGCTAAAAAGAACATAGTTAGAGGTCATTAGAAAAGATATGAAAATGCTTGGGCTTGTTAAGGAAATAACTCAAGATTGACAGGAATGACACAGCAGGATCCATGTTGTTGATCCTATTTAGGTGGGAAACAACTTATGGTGATGATGATGAACCAGGACCGTTAGTGCATCATCAATGCAGTCAAAGGATGGAACAAGAAATCTGGCTACTCATAATATCAACATACATGGACTCCCTATTATGATGCTCATCCTATGTTTTGAAATGTAGTTGGAATTTGGAAATAATCATAACTATTGGTCTAGATTAGTGAGTATTAAGCATTCAGGTGACAATGGTGTGGCCATTTTCATCAGATAGTGATAGTGATATGCCCCTTCTTCTCAACTGCACAAGAAGCAAATTTCTCTACTATATTATAATGGTGAAAAAAATTTATGTTCCACTAGCAGTTAGAAAAGTGGCTTATAAATGGAAGTACAAGGTCTAAACTTGTTTCCAGTTTCATTTCTTTATTGCCACTGACCCATAATCATTTGCAAATTTGTTTTCTCCATTTTCTGTGTGGCTTAGATTTGTTTTGATTACCAGGTTTGATTGCTCAAACAACCAACTTAAAGAACTCCCAGTCTCTCTTGGAAGATGTGTAGATTTGTCAGAAGTCAAGGTAGTATTGTAGTTTCTTATTCTATCTACGACTCTTTTAGGCAATAGGATATTTTAAGAGGTTTTAGCGCAGTCTACTAAGTCCTTGTATGTATTTCTATGCATAATGCGGTATACAACTTTCAACACGGACTTTCTTTTTTGAGGCACAAATCCGTTTGCCCAGGTAGTCACCCAAAAAAAGGACAAAATATTGGGTATTATATATTGACACTTTCAAGAAAAATCGTTATTATTTATGCATTTTGTTATGACATCTTTATCTAATTGAAACGTACAGATCTCTGGGGAATTGAAAATAAAACATTATGCTAGGTAACATCTGAATCAAAGTGCAGTGAACAAAGGAAAAATGGAAGCACTACGCCCAGTGGTCGAGGAGTTAAAATCTAAGGAGCCTTTTCTAAATCACTAAACCTTTCACAGAAAAATTGTGAAATAAGACAAATTTGCCATTCTTTATGGATAAAATATCATGTCTATTTGTTTATTATTTTTCCATTCCAGTTCTTTATTAGAAAACTTGGCAAAGGTTTTTAAGCCTTTCTTCCATGGTCCAATGCATACTTCTTTGGGAAGTATGGTTTTAACAAATACAGCCAGGTTGTGTTTGTCACTTTGTCCCTACGCAAGGCAAACCAAAGTCTTGGATCCTGAGCCTTTATTCTTGAGAGTCCTGGTCCTACCGATTGCCACCCTTGGGCTAATTTCCTGGTCATGTTAAGGTATTCATTGGAGCCTGGAGGGTCAGGTTACACAGTTTATGAAGCAAGGGTGAAGCGACCCGTAAATAGCTGGACAAGTTTTAAGGTGGCAAATTGTTAATGATGAAGAAAATCTAGAGAGCAGACTTGATGGATTTCTTAATAATCCACTGCATTGCCACATGCCTGCCGATGGCTCTACCATCAATTGATAGCCCTTTTTATTCTGCCACATGCTAATGCCATCAAAGATCATATAAGAATTTGCACTTTTTCTTTGGAATTTTAGGCATCCAAAAATTCCTTGACATCTTTGGCAGATGATTTGGCGAACTGCTCAAAACTGATGAAATTAGATGTGGAGGTACTCACCAAGTTTAAAATATTTGTTTTGCTATCAATTTTTACCAATCATTGTGATTTAATTCTTAAAGCTTCTTTATGTTTAACTTGCCTGTGCTATTTCCAGGGTAACAAGCTGACAGTGCTGTCGGAGAATTTGCTCAATTCATGGACCATGCTAACTGAACTTAATGCTGGTACATATGCATTTCTTGTAAAGTACAGATGTTTAAGCCAACAGTTACGCTGCTTAATACTGCTCATGGTGAATCTGTGGTGTGGATCTGCCCATTACATAGGCACTCCAGAAATGTTTGACCATTGATTTTAGCATTTGGCTCAGTCTATGATGCCAAATTTTGTATCTGATTTCATTAAGATCATTGAATGTACAATTTATCAGTTCATGATGATGCCACCAGATGAACTACTTAAAGTCATTGCTGTATAGCGCTAATGAGTTTGTTGGATTAAACAGGCAACTCATATTTGTTTTGGTTGAGAATCATAGGCTTTCTCATATGTGTAGGTTTATTTGATGATATTATCATCTTCTGCAATATAGTTCTGCTTATCATGAATTCTGTCTTTGTTGTTTGCATATGTGTAGCAAAAAATTTGCTTGGCAGTATCCCAAATAAAGTTGGAACTCTTTCACGGCTTATTCGTCTTGATTTGCACCAGAATAGTAAGTGAAATCTTTTGTTTCAGTTAGTATCGATAATTAACATACACATTATGTTGTTGTCATTTTTAACATATGCATTATGTTTTTTGTCATTGGAATTACAAAATTTCGTTACTCTATTGTGATTTCTTTCATAGAATGGGTCTGATTTTGCTTGCATTCATCTATGCTTGCAGGAATTACGTCAATTCCATCTTCAATAATGGGTTGTCATTCACTGACAGAATTCTACATGGGGTTGGTTTCTTTCATTCATAACTGTCAAATACTTGTCCAGATTTATTTCAGGAAGTGAGGTTTTTGTTATTGCAACTTCTGCATTCAGGCTGCATTTCATTATTTTGATTGCAGAAACAATATGCTATCTTCATTACCAGCAGAGATAGGGGGACTTTCTCTGTTAGGAACTTTAGATCTCCACTCAAATCAGGTCCTTTATAGTTCTCTTTCCTTCTCTATTATTATATACTGCATTCACTCGCTGATTATTGGTATAATGCATGCAGTTGAAGGAATATCCAGTGGAGGCATGCAAACTTCGCTTATCTGTTCTTGATTTGTCAAATAATTCGCTGTCTGGTTTGCCACCTGAAATTGGTGAGCTTAGACATATTATTTACTTCTAATAAGAGTTATGCTTCCTCGTCAAATGTACCATGTGGTGATTCAAAAGAAAACTGCAGTTTTTAGATATCATCCAATGATCAAGCATTGGATAGGACCCATCATTGATGGGCTTATACCAAAGAATTCTAGATTGTGACTCTTTGAGAGTTGACCATAGAACTGGTCTTTTTATATGCATCACGACTTTGCACTTTTAACTGATCTGTCTCCAGGCAACTGGTCTGATCAATAATTGTGGTCTCCGATTCATACTTTCTCAGGAGACAAAAAGCTGTGTTTCCTCTTTTTTCTTTGTTGCTTCCCATAGTAATTCTTAGTTCTAAGATTTTCTAAGGGTTTGTTTGGGAATGAGGAATAGAGGTAGGAAAAAAAAAGAGTATAGAAAAGTGACGGAAAAGAGAGGAAATGATGAAATGTTAGAGGAGATAATGATTAGAAATAAAGTAAATAAAGACAAAATAAGTAGGTTTTTTGTATGAAAATATTCTAAATGATGATTGGAAATATAGGTAATAATGAGGAAAAGTATAGTTGTTAGCTAATTAAAATGTCAAATCACATCAAAAGGTGGAAAACTTTTTCACCCTCTTTTCCTTATTACCAAATGGAGCCTAATTTCATTTGTCCGTATAATTGTTGAGAGCGTATATTCCTATATAGATCAAATAATCAGCACAATCCATTTAATTGTATTCATTGAGTGCTAAATCAAAAAATCAGCTCTGGTAGTTTAACATATACTACGAGGATTATCTCTCAGTAGTGTTGGTGGTATACTTTGGCCTACTAGGTTGAACAAATGTTGATAGTCATGATTTGAGCTTAACATATTTCATTAATCTTTCCACATATACATGATTTTGTCTGGTAGAACATAGTTGTTCCTCAAGAATAGTTGCTTTTGCATTAATGCATTGCCTCCAAGAAAGAGAATGGCTGTTCCATATCTTGATTTATGAGTAGGCGAAGCTTTCATATTCATTCTTTATAAACTTATTAAGAGCACTCTCGTTATCTCTTTTAAGCAATGTGTGCCTTACTTTGCTGGTACTCTTTGGCAACATTCGCCCATTATCTGTTACGGTTGACATTTACATTTCAACTGTAGTTTATGTCAGTCTCGCACTTGAAGATCACTTTAATGTCATGCTACAGGGACAATGACTACTCTTAGAAGGCTTTTACTTACTGGAAATCCCATACGGACTCTTCGAAGGTCAGAGGTGGAGCTTGCATCCTAGCACTTGATCTTTTGCTTGGGTTGGTTGGTTTTCTAACCAAAACTTATTTTCTATCAGCTCATTGGTTTCGGGACCTACACCTGCCTTATTGAAATATCTGCGCACCAGACTTTCTGCCGATGAAGAAGGCAAGTTTATTATTAACTTCTTTAGTTATGCATGTCGTAGTTATTTTATCTCCAAAAAAGTGTTTCCAGGACATGCATTTGAGTTGTTGAAAATACTTGTCTCAATTATTTGCTTTAGTGGCCTTGTAAATGCCAAACTCCTCCCACTGGCTCATCTAGTTGCAACCTATTATTTGGAAATCTAAGATGCATAAGCCATTAAGTTTGGTTTCATTGCACAAATGAGTTAGTCCAAGAAACAGGCTGATTGATGGTCTGCTCATGTAGTCAGATAATACTTGGGCAAATTATGGGCCAATTAAAAAGAGCATTCATCTGCTGATATCATATATGGACTAAATGATTGGAGGCCTGGTTGATATTTCAGAGGTCATAAATAGGGAGAAGTGCCTTTCGAATAGTTTGAATCCCTGCGTAATAGTCAAATTCAATATCTCAGCATAGAGGTGTCTGTACACTTGCAAAGTGTTTTATTTCTATATTCATTTTTTTCAGTTCTCAATGCACAACCTTTGATTTTTATCTATATTCAAAGATTCACTGTTCAATTTGGAACTCCTCTCAAGGTGGCATCGTTGTCATGCTTGTGAACAGTTGTTTTGTCTTCCAGGGATGACTGCATGGAAGGAGTGATTTCTGACTCAGTTCCAATCTCTTTAAGATTTCTTCTGACCATTACAGCTTGATTTTCTAATGCAGCCTCTGGATCGGCTGCCAGTCCATCAAAAGATGATTGTATTTCTATGGCGACACGACTTTCACTCTCATCAAAGGTATTATTTCACTACTAGACTCATATGCAATCAATGCTGCTATAGTTTCATGTATGACTCATGCACCTAGACTCCTCTCCTTGTCCTTTGGCACTAATTCACTTTGGATTCTGTATGCATTCTCAGGAGCTTTCTTTGGTTGGGTTAGGCCTGAGCAGTGTCCCACCTGCAGCCTGGGAGTCACATGAGATTGTAAAAGTTGATCTATCAAGGAATACAATTCATGAGCTGCCAAATCAACTTTCTTCCTTTTTGTCACTCCAGGTTAAACTAGTTTTCTCTTTGTTAGCGCAAATCTATTATATATCAAGGTTGGATGTTGATTTAATAACATGAATCTTTAATGTGCTTGAAACATTAACAAGTAATTATTGGAGGGAGGAAATTTTATTGTCAATTATGCATTTGGTAGTGATACCAATTCCTTTTCATTTACTCATGCAAAATCCTTCAGTTCCATGTTACGGTGTATATTTTTGCATTTACAAAGAAAATTGAAAAAAGAAGGATGATAGAAAGCATAGGGTGGATATTTCATTTTCCCTCTTGCTATACCTTTGTATTCACTTGAAGTGTGGTTTTGTGGTTCAAGTTGCCAATTCAAAATGCACAGTTGCAGGTGATGTTTTATTGAAATGTTGTCAACACTAGGCTCTTTATTTTGTTTCCCCACAAAACATGTTGAATTTCAGAGTTCTGGGACAATGCGGATCTAAGTTGAAGGAAATACAAAAACCAGAGTCTCCTGTAAAGTTTAGGTGGATTTGCGTCTGATGATGAGCTGTCGCTCCTACTCAATTCATGGTGATTGGGAGGAGACATGATGAATATATCTGATTGCACGATGTTACTTCTGAAGTTGTTGTGGCTCATACTAAATTTTGTGTTATTCATTGTTGCATTGTAACTTGCAAGTTGTGACAAAGTTTGTAAGTGAAGGTGAGTTATTACTGTCTTTTTCTTTTTCCTTTCTTTGTTGAAGGATGATCTCTGCAAATTATTTAGTCTCTGGAATATGTGACATCATGGCTTCGATGTGATTTACTCTTTACAAGGATGAAAATTTCAAAAATAGTGAATTTGATGAAGTAAAGAAGCATCCTGGAGATTTTCCTTTAGTTTTGAACATGCGCTAATGCTTCTACTTGGGCAATCTTTTCACCTTGGTTGCTTATGGTTGATTTTGTTACAAAATATTATGCATTATGAAGCTTGCACATTTGTTATAATTGTGGTATGATACATAAAGAATCATGCAGGCTTTGATCTTATCTGGAAACAAGATAAAAGAATGGCCAGGAGCAATTTTAGCGTCACTTCCAAATCTTTTATGTCTGAAGATGGACAATAATCCTTTGGCACAGGTAAGATGCTCTGGATCATGGATTTTATCTTGATAGAAATTAAGAACATTATAACTGCTGTTGATTAAGAGAAAGTAGTCCTCAGTTGGGCTACGGGAGGGCATGCATTTGAAATGAATGTGCTCAAAGATGATGCTATACTTATTTATTGATAGATATAGCTGTATTTGTTAACTGTTCTGGTCAGCTAATTGGTGTGCTTTTGCATCATGGTCCTCTAATAGTTTATGGCAATGACTACTTGCCTCTTGTACCATTTGAAAGCTTTGGGATTGCTCAGTGTCCCTGAAGGTGGGATGTTTTGCATCCTTGTGAAGTTTATGCTGATGTTCTACATTCCACGTGCAATAACTCAGTGCACATGCAAGTGCATATGAGAAATGCAAAGATGCTATGCGGTTCATTAACCTAACCAGTGAGCCCACCAATTTTCATCTTGTAACCATCTAAACAAATTGCATCTGTTGGAAACATTTTTGAATAATTGAGTCTTCTGGATTGGAGAGTGAGCAATGTGCTAAACTGATGGCTTCTCCTGGAGTTCTACAAATGAGGATAGGGAGCTTTTCTTGAGTTTGACACATGACACCAATCCTTTTGTCACAAAAGCAATAACTCCACATATTTGTGGATAAAATTTGAGCTTTCTGCTTTCAGTCAATAGCTCTTGCTGCTGTTAGTGAATGTCTTCTTCATCCAATAAACTAGTCAGGGAGTTTGATTGAATGTGAAATGCAGGTTTTATTTATAAATAACCTAATTAGCATACCATTTTTGGCATTTTGGACAAAAGGAAAGGTGTTTCTCTTTGGGGAGGCCCCTGGATTGGATGCTGATTAGTTAAATTTGGACATGTTAGTTTTATAGCCAATTTTTATAATAATTATGTGTGTCATTTTATACTTCTATTGATCTCAAAAAGAAAACATCCTCCTAAAGTTTATAGTTAGGGACATGGTAGAAGCCCACTTTGTACATGTGGATATGAAATACCAAATGATTTTAATTGGCAGTATAGGTGGATGATTGATTTCAATATCTACTTCCAAATATGGATAGATTGTTGATCATCATCATCATCATAAGTTATTTCCAACGCAAGTGGTTGGATAGTTTGTTGATGTGGATAAAAAAATCTATGCAAGTTAGTTGATACTTTGCTTCAACAATGAATCTATCCTAACCTTTTGAGAAGTTAGTTGTGATTGTAAATGTCAATGTACTATGATTTTATTAGTTTGGAAATAGAATGTTTGACATTATTGATAGATGTCATACTGTCTTTCCATGGACTATGATGGTAGGATCTGATGCAATATCTGATTGAACATTTATTTTAAGCACAAAGCAGTTGATAGGATCTAGTTTATTTTATGCATATTTGGGATTTTTGATATTTAATTGCTTGGGATTTGATGTATGCATCAAGTGATCAAAACATATATCAACTTGATGATTGGTTTATATGAGTATTTTATTTTTTTATTTATACATAAATTATGGTTTTAATTTGCTCATCAATTTTTTTTTTATAAATATGATAATAAGCATTAGGAATTTAGAATTGAAATAGCTTATTTCAGTTTGACTATTGAAAGCTAAATTTCTGGTGTCTCTTCCCTCCCTAATTCTTCTCTCTTCTTTTTTTCAAGTTTTTCACTTCTCCTAAGTTCTTCTCTTCTTCTCCTTGAGAGGATAATTCCTCTTTTTTCTTAATTCTTCTGTCTCCTTCGTAATTCTTCCCTTCTTCTATTCTAATTCATAATTTCTTCTCTTCTCTTCCCCTTTGAGAGTACCTCTTTCTTCCAAAGTTTTCCTCTTTTATTTGACAATAGCATTCTTGTTCAAGATCAATTTGGTATAGGGCCTTTTGTTCTACGTCAGGGTCTAGCTCATGAATAGCTTGGATGCATACACACAATGGCCTGGTTGATGATGATTAAGAATGCACAATTGATATTCCCAGCATACATAGAGCATCTCTGCATGCTATGGTTTGATTTGGCTCATTTGAAATTCACGGTAAGGTTATGTTGTGGGAACATTGGTATATGTATTTATGGTGATGCGTGCTTTTTTTTTTTTTTGTTTCTTTTTCTTTCCAGTGGTTTCATTTATTTTGTGGAAGTCTTATTATATTTGTGCTCACAGATTCCACTAAATGGCTTTGGAGGTCTTTCCAAACTTCAAATATTGGATTTGAGTGGCAATACAGCTTCCTTGCCAGAACCTTCTGGTCTCTCTTGCTTGCCACAGTTACAGGAGTTGTACTTGAGGTCTCCTCTAAAGCCCTTGTTCTTGGTGACTCAAAATCAAAGAATTTGATCCACTAACAACTAAGACTATGCAGGCGCATGCAATTGCAAGAGATTCCCTCAGATATACCAACATTACGACAACTGCGAATTCTTGACTTAAGCCAGAATTCTCTTGTATTCGCACCTAAGGTAAAAATATGATTGATTAAAAGCTAAAAACCATCTGATGATGTCCTGGGCAAATTGCATTCTAATTGTTAGTTCAATTGGTAGACTCATTGTGTTTTTGTCCAGATTTCTAACAATGTTTCCTACCCATTAGGGGGGAAATGCCTATTTAGGTGTTTCAATATTGCATACTAGTACTTATCTTGGGCAGTTGTGTACCAAAATGACATTTATTGAACTGGGAAGGATGCGTAGTAACATTATGTCAACCCTACTTTTCTGCCCCAATTCTGGATTTGTTTTTTGGGGTTCAAATTTGGGCCTCTGGTTGTCCTAGCATCCCGGAAATTAGGCACAATATTAAGCAATGGCTGTAGGTTTAATCAGGCCTTAGTAGAAACTGTAATGCAATATTGACTTTGGTCCTAGCCCAATTGCTATGGCACTTCAAAATCAAGCCTCTTTCTGACCAATGGGTGTAATATTTGGGTGCTAAAACATAGGGGTGCAAATCAGGCCGGGGTTATCCCAACCCAAACCCTATTTGTAATAGTCCCTACCCAACTCTACATATATGGCAGGTTGGGTATACCTCATCTAAACCCTACCTTACCTTTTGTTATGCAGGTTGAATTTGGATTAAATTTGGGTTGAAAACTTGATATCTTTTATATTTTTTAAATCCAATGCAATTCTGACTAAGCTAAATTCATATTAATTGCATGTTTGTAAATTTCCTACTACAACTTATAAGTAATAAGTTAAATTAATGCATTGTTAGCCATATATACTCTTTGCAAATAAAATGTTTAAGGCCAAAATGAGAAAGGCTCGTCTTATCCAAAAGCTGAGCAATTTACCAACTCCATGATGGCTGGACATTTCAAGCTTTAAAGTTGATGACAATAAGTGTTTGCCTCCTAAAAATAACATAAGTATCAAACTTTGAGCTTAAAAAACCCCAAGTTTAGAATCAAGTAATCAACAAATAAAAGAATAGGATCCAAGAAAAAAAGAATCCATTGCCTGTGAATAAATGTTATAGTGACCAGAATATTTACTTCACCTTTATCCACTCTAATTATAGGATGCCAAAGAGCTTTTTAACATTGAAAGTAATTAATTTGCAAGTAGGATAACATCTATGAATATACAATAAAGATTTATAACATTCACTCAAATATCCCTTTCTTCTTGACATCAATATTCAAACACCCATATATGAATGAAATACATATTCACACCATCCAAACAAAAAACAAACAGCCACAACTTCTCAAATTTGAAATTTATTCACAGATTTAAAGATCGAAATTCTAATAAATAAATTAATCATGCAAATATGTCAATCAACCATAAATATTTAGTTATAAATTTAAACTCACTCACTTTTAAATAAATCATTAAGTCTCACACAAATCAACAAAATAAAGTTCACTTAATCTTCTTCTTTTCAAATGATAAATCTTCAATGAGAATCCCCTTCCCTGAAAATAATATAATTTTTTGTTAATAAACATTATAGAAAGAAGATAAATATAGAAAGAAATAAATATGAATTTGCTAGTTGTCATACCTTTATATCTGTAGTGGAAGGAGCACTACTAGATCCAATGTCATCTTTGATAACTACAAGTTGATTGGCACAAACTCATTAATATAACATATAAAAAAAGAAGATTTAAAAAAATGAAATTACCTGATGTGTCTATAGTAAGTTATTTTGTATCCTCGATATCAGTTGGTTTTGGCGTCGATTGTATCCATTAACTCCCTATGAGGCTTGGTGATAATGAACTTCTGTATAGATCAAGCACACGTCCTCCTTCTAATTCTAAGACAAAAGTTGATGCAGTAATAGCTAGAATATCACATGCCATATGAGATAACACTTTATACTTATAAACATTAACTGACCACCATGCCAAAATATCAAATTCAGCACTATCCATCTCTATGTATTCCTTAAAATACTGATCAATCTTTGTTTTTACTTTTTGTGTTTCCTCCATAGCTAAGAATTTCATAAAAGGTCTCTTCATTTGCCACATCTTTTGATTTGGTAAAAGAATACTGCATTTCATAGATCTTGAAAAGCTTTTCAAACTCATATTGTACATTCTGCACTATTTCTTTAACTTTTATTTCATCATAGACCCTTGAAAAATAGAATTTATGAAACTTTAACTTGCATCTTGACACCAAAAAATTTGCAATTAGCAACAACATATTAATTTTCAAAATTTCCCTAATATTTATTAAATTTCTCCTTCATTGATCTAGACATTATCTTGAAGGAGCACATCTTTTGATGATGAAAAAGAATATAACAATCCGTCAATATTATCCAACTCATCCAAATAAAGATGAGCAGTAACGTATGATGTACCAGACAAATAGTTTGTAGTATCAAGAAAATTTTCCAGAAATTGGCGCAACATGTCAGCCATCTTCAAGTCAGCTTCGGTTGGAGTGTCTTCTTGAGCAAAAATAGGATGATCACCTTCCAACCGTTCAAATGCTTTTTGAAATTTAACGGTTTTTTCTAACATGAAGTAAGTAGAATTCCACTTTATGGGAACATTCATGCATCAACCACCTTTCTCACCGATTTCTTCTTTTATACAACATTATTTAAATGCATGTTTTCTCGATGGAGAACCTCTTACATAATGAGCACATCTTCAAATTCTACTTACTGCATCATTAACTTCATGCATTCCATCACACATAATCAAATTAATAATGTGCTATATCACCGAACATGTAAAGTTTCACCTTCTCCTATTAAAAAGTTCCATTTTGCTATTTTTTTCCTCAAAACTTTCAAAGCCACATCATTTGCAGATGCATTATCTACGATTAATTTAGTAATTCTATTCAATCTCAAACTTAACAAGTAATCTTCAACTGCTTTAGCAATGGCATCACCAGTGTGTAGAGGTGGGGAAAAAAAAGTTAGTAATTTTCTTATTTAACTTCCATTGCTCACCAATGTAGTGTGCAATAAGACAAATGTAACCATCATTTGCTATAGAAGTTCATAAGTTTGTAGCCAAACATACACGTTGAACTTTTTCTTTAAAAAACTTTTGTAACTTCTTCTCTACCTCATAAATTTCAGCACAATTAGCGGCAATTGTTGTTCTAGCAACCCACTTAAACTGTGAGTACATGTTAACCTATCTTTTGTAGACCCTTATGCTCAACAATCTTTTGTAGACCCTTATGCCCCACTTTTGTTCTAGCAACCCACTTAAACTGTGACTACATGTTAACCTATCTTTTGTAGACCCTTATGCTCAACAATCTTGAATGGTCGTTCATCTATAATTATCATTTCTGCAAGTCCCTTTCTACATTCAGCTCAATCAACCTACCAATTACCAATAACACCAATTTTAATAGTTTGAGATGATAAGAAAGTCAATAATTTTTACCTCTTAATATCCCCATGTCTTGGAAAGAAAAAGACGTCTTATCAAGTGCTTTGTAAGCTAGTACCATTTTTACTCGAATACATAAAAAGCCTTTTACAGTAATTGCATGTTACAATTTGGTCACCTGCATTTCCCCCCTTCCTTTTCATCAACATTTTGTTTCTTAGTAAAATGCTTCCAAACTTTAGAAGAAGTCTTATATGACTGTTTTTCTTTGAAACTGAGAGCTTCAGAGGTAGTAGTTGTTGCATTTTCATCATCTCCTTCAACATTTACCACATCATCTACATTCATAGTTTCCAAACCTAAACTCACATCCAAATTATTATCACCCTCTATGCTCAAAAGTGAATATAATTCCTAAAAATACATTTTAAACACATGCATCATAAATCAAAGCATATAAATAAGAAACCTAATAGAAAAAAGTCATAAGTTACAAAGCATTATAAAAATACAAATGTAAGACCAAAATTGAGATAAATAGGGTTAGAAAAAATTATACCTAAAAGGCTAAAGTATGTAAGTTCAAGCAACATACCATTCTACATCTCTGACTCAAGCTAGCAGCAATAGCACCATATCTACAGAGTCGATTGCAAGGGATTTCATCACCAAAAAAATATATAAAAATGATAAAATTAGGTTAGTTGCAGTGTGGAAGAAAAAATTAGAAAAGGGGAGACAGTAGAGTTTCAAAAGAGGAATTGTGAGTTGTAGAGTACATTAATTTTTAGACTTGAGATTGTAGGCTTTGTAGCTTCGCAAGCTTCAAGTCATTAGCACCCACAGAGCCAAAACAGTGAAGGATGGACAAAAAATGGCCTGCTGGCGGAATTCAACCACCAAGCATAGGGCACATAATCTGTAAAATAGTAGAGTTGCTGTGGCTCTGTCCATGGTCAGACACAACATTTGTTGAGGAAGATGCTGTTACAGGCGTTTGTAGTTGTCGATGGCTTGGCATTTGGTGTTTGCAAGTGATGCTTTTGATGAACTGCAGTAAGATGCTGCTCAAGGTGTGGTTGAGGCACTGAGGAAGAAGTTCCGTTTGGCTGTCTACAATAAGGAAGAAGATGCGGCATTTGTTTGGGGCTAACAGCTTGGGTTGGTCATCGCCATTGAGAAATATGCTGTTGCAGGCATTTGCAACTATTGGAGTTTGCAATCAGTGATGGAAAATCGAGTGGTGCTATGGCAGGAAGACGATGCTTGAGGTGGCTGACATCTATGGGAGACAAGCGGGTGGTAAGCAGTGATGGAGATGAGCGGGCGGCAGGACAACCGTGGAAGAAGAAGCTCCAGTGATTTCTTGATTTACGGCATTGAGATGAATCTGCGTCTGTCGGTGCTGGATATTAGGATACAGGGATAGCCAGATAGGGTATTTGGAATTGAGGGGAAGATTGTGTAGGGTACTAGGGTTTTTTAATTTTTTATGTTTATTAATGTGGGTTAGGTCGGGTTGGTTTTAAACTTTATCAACTTGTCCCAACTTGATTTTTAATTCGGGTATTGATTTTCAACTTGCCTCACCCTGCGCAGCAAAAAGTGCTGTCCCAACCTTGTGCCAAATAGGTTTGGGTCAGGTTTGGGTTTGAGTCAACCTGCCCCGATTTGCACCCGTATGAAACCCCTCAATGCTCAATTCATTTTCAAAGAGTCTTGCATTGATAGGCTTGGAAAGTCTATGGACCTCAAGACAGAGTGAGGCCTACCATTGTTAGATATAAGGATTAAGGCCTGAGAATTCATTTTCTCATTTTGAAGGATTACTAATTTGCTAATATTGCTGTTAAATATTGTTGTCTCCTTTTCATTGTCTTCTGATATATTCCATCTTCAGTTCTCATGGAGCAAATTCTAATCTGCTTGTACAAAAAAATTGTACCAATTCATGGAAACAGGAACTCAAGAATTTAACCTCTCTCACTGAACTCGATTTGTCTGACAACAGCATTACTGCACTTCCTCCAGAGCTGGTTGGATTACTATGCCCTTTTTTGTTCTTTGCTTTCTTAGTTATAGCCTCGACACTTATATTTGTTTGACAGGAAAACGCCATATGTAACGGTCCACCTTTTGACAATCTAAGCAGTTCTTCTACTGAGTTCCATCAAGGGGCGAGGGGATGAATGTAAGCCTTCTGATGGAAACGGTTGTCAAAGACCAATATTCAACATCTTTGCTGTTTCTATGCTGCTGTTATAATTTACTGTTGTGGAAGGTTTTTCTTCCATCCTCGGTTGGGATCATACAAACAATTCATATTGTGCAAAGTTGGGCCCTACATGTAGTGCTTGTTTTGTCAAACAAATGACTGGTTGGAAAATGTATATTCTTCTTGCCCTGATACAAGGTTCTAAGCAGAGTAATGTTTCTTGATCAGGGATTGCTTGAGCCTAGCCTACAAGTCTTAAAACTTGATGGGAATCCTTTGAGAAGGTAAACTACAGACCTTTATTATTGTTTTACTGACAGAATGATTAGTTTCATGAGCCTTAATAATTTCTATCAGCCTGCATTTGTAAGCTCATGGCTTCATCAGCAACAGAAAAAAAAATGTATATATATATATATATATATTTATCTTGAGCTTCTAATGTCCTAGTGCTGATACTCCTGGCTTTAGACAAATGACAAAGTGGAGTTGGACATGGAACCTAGCAAACTGAAACAAAATTTTAACTTGCATGAGAAATGCCAGTTGTTTATGTTTGAAACAATTAATGTGCTTCAAACATAGTCAACTGATGCATGCATTGAATCTGGTTTGTTCACCATTTAGGAAACCAAGCTGAAAATTAGGTCGGTCCAGGAGTCATTTGGCCTCATCTGTATGATGACTGTGGACAGGATTCTTTTAAATTTTACTCATTTAGTAAGTTGACTTTCACAATTTATTGGCTAGCCAATGGTGGATGGGACACACGATTTGTAGCTTACAGAACTGAGCTGAATGATCGTCTCTTGACGTGCCTTTCTTAGGTGTGAGACAAGTTGTTGTTGGGTCAGAGGCTAATAGTGTGATCTGACCATTCATTTCTGCTGTCCATTTTAAGAGCAGCAATCTAAGTTCCATCATTGTTGAAAACCAAGATGTTCATTCGTATTCATTTTGAGGCTTTCAAAATGAGAAGGGAAAAATTAAAGGTCCATCAACTATCCATTGCTGTTAAATGAACAATTTGATCACTGTAAAGATAACAGATGCTTTGTGAAGTTTTAGCTTTGACTCTAAATTTGAAGGATATAAAGCAACATTTCCCCTCCAGTGTGCTTGTATCTTCTGGTATTATTTCTTGAAACAATATTGAGTAGGATGTGGTGGGGGTTTGGGGGAGAGGGAGTGTGTGTTTTAAGTTTTTAGTAGCCTGTTTACCTCTGAACTTACATATTGGATGGTTTTGCAGCATCCGGCGGCCTATTATAGATCGAGGAACCAAAGCCATCCTGAAGTATTTGAAAGATAAACTTCCAGAAGATTAATAAATTCTGCTGCAAATTTTCTTAACTCCTTTGCTTGCCCCTAAGTTCTTCCCTTTTGATTGCCTGAAGTGGGGAGATGCTGTGTTCCTTCAGTATTTGTAGCATTCTGGGGCTTGAGTCATGCAAATGGGCCCCAGGTTCAGTGGCTCCGGATATTGATTTGATGGACCTTCTTATATGAGCCATGACCTGGAAATCAACCACGGGTTTGGGCTGGTTCTCCTTTTCCTTAATATGGTTGCTTGTTTTATTTACCAATTCGTGAACCATCCTTGAAGAGCTGGAAAGCCTGGAATTGCCTCTTTGAAGAGGTGCTGCGCATGATCTGTCGACAGGAAACCACTTCCAGAAATTGAAGCCCCAGAGATCATAATTCCTTGTTGTTGTATGTTGTGATGCTTGTTGGTGAAAATGAAAGTTTGTAGCTTGCATTGGTGCAAGAATTTACTGCTGTAGTTACTACATCATGGCTTGTTACTATGTTGCACATGGACGTATGAATTTGGAGTTCGGAGGAAGAACCTGCCAATTCTCTAATTTTGATTATCATACAATGCACAACACTGGGGGCATGAAATGCCAAAGTCTTTCACTGAGAAACTACTAGGCCTAGTAATGGCAATATATCAGTTCAACAGTTGGGAGGTGCTCAAGCGATTTATTAACCTGGGTGGGCTGGTTGATCACTGGGTCGACTGAGCTGCGGCTGCTTATCAGGCCACGAAAAGGTCAGTGTAGCTGTCATTATTTCTATGTTTACAGTTATTTAATCTATATTCTTCAAAAAAATTAAACTCAAACCAATTATTCCCCTACTTTTGAAACAACAATGATGTTGTCTTTATTTTCTACTACACCTTATTCACCATTCTATGCTATTTTATCATTTTTGTAGTACATTTTT
>JAYJMB010029791.1:0-11306 GCA_036873735.1 Pouteria campechiana | reverse complement strand
TGTGTAATAATAGCTCTTTCATTGCGCAAAACGGAGTTCTCGTGCATCCAATATCCTCCATTCTCTCTCTCTCTCTCCTAAGAAAACGGAGTTCTCGTGTTTGGATTCATTCCCTCTCTCTCACATTCGGCTGCTCGGAACGCGGGGAATCGTTTTACCGAAAAAGCAGTTTTTTTTTTCCCACTTTCCGGCATCAGGTCCTGATTTTTGACGGAATTGCTGGTTTGTTTCTTCTTTTTCACGGAGGAGCTGCTGAACTATCAACGTTTCTGGCTTCGAATATTCTTCTTCGCCGGGGCCTTTGCTTCTTTTTTTCGTTCCCGGTATTATATCTTGTTATTGCGACCTAGATTTCTGGCTCTCTACTTATTTTGGAGGATTTTGCTTTAATTATCGCTGTGATTTGTCTAAAATTGGCGTTCGAGTGTGTTTTTTCGATATGGATTGCTGAATCTTGTTATGTTGTTTGGTGGACCTTGTGGAAATTCGTGTGGATTCTGTGCATCTTGATTCGGATGGCGCTCATTTTCTGTGGATTGTTCGTTTTTCCTAGGCATTCCGTTACATCTTTTTTTTAAAGATTCAATCTTATCCAGTAGATCTTCCTAGCGTTGGCTTCAGTTGGTTTTTGAGAGTTCTACAACATTTTTTGCATTTTATTTCCTCTTCAGCAGTGTATGCCGCAATTCCTTTCTAAATTTCTGGTTTTGCTGAATTTTTTTAGCGTTTCTTCGGTTTCTTGTATTGGATCCTGTTCCTCATAGAACTGCAGTTGTTGCTTTTTCGTGGCTGCCTTCCTTTAGATATGGTTGCTTGAGCCAATTACCAATGCAATATATCATCCAAGGGAATTTGAACAAACTATTTCTGTGGGCTACTGATTGATTGCAATGCGCCGAGCTGTATTTGGAGCTGCAACTGCTGTGTTTGCAGTCAAATTGGGGATTTACGGTGTTGATGCAATCTCAAAGGAAGGGTCTGGGTTGGAAGCTGTGAAGGAGAGAATCCTAGCAAAGAATGGAATTGTTCCCACCAGAGAAGAGCAGGAATCTGTGCTGTCTGGGAGCAGCATAGATCGGCCTCTTGATTTGCTTGTGATTGGCGGTGGGGCAACTGGTTCGGGCGCTGCGCTTGATGCTGCAACCCGTGGGTTGCGTGTGGGGCTTTTGGAGAGAGATGACTTCTCATCTGGTACATCATCGAGATCTACCAAGCTCCTTCATGGAGGTGTGTAAGATTTTCCGTCCTTTGCTCATTGCTCTGTTAGGCGTATGGTGGAACTATCAGTCAGGGTTATTCTCAAACATTCTAGAGCCTTTTACTGATAATTACAAAAATGCCATGACCATTCAGTTTCGGGATTTTTGCTTTTTTCACTTCTGCTCCAATCTTTGCAGCTTAATTGTTCATTCTGGTCCTGCTAATGCGATTTCTGGATCTCTTATTGGGCTCAAAAGGTCATTCCAAATAAAAAAATTCTTAGTACCATGTATTACTTTTAAATTTTTTTGAAACATAGTGGTCGTTACTTATTGGCTATGATTGGATATTGCTTGTATAGGTGCTTGATAATTTGCTACCTTTACTCTTCCTTGTAAATGCAAAAGTTTTGCTATCAAAAGTTGGGATTTTTGCAAATATATTAACGGTAAAATAAAATAATTGCAAATAGGCTAATGATTTTAAAATATTTGCAAACATACTAATGAATTATCGAACTTATTGTTTTTATACCAACACTGTTACCAGCTGTCTAGATGGCCCAAAACATTTGTTAAGTCCAACACACATGCAAAATATATTTTTAAAAATATATTTATATTATTTATTTATATATTATATTTTGCATATATATTATATCATATATCACATATTATATAATGTAATTATATATTAAAATAAATGCACACATGTTGGATTTAACGGCCACTTAGATGGACTGTAACCACATTGGTGTAATCGCGATAAGTTTGATAATTTGTTGGTATGTTTGCAAATAGTTAAAAACTTTTAGTATATTTGCAAATGTTTTATTTTACCGTTGGTATATTTGCAAAAATCCCTTAAAAATTTAAAACGCATTGAAATTTTCTAGCCAAATAGTATGATCTAGTAAGATTTGCAATCCCCCTAATGAGAGAACGACCAAGGAGATCTTTCTGTTCCTATATGATGATTTTATGTGAGGTTTGTTTTAATTCAGGTGTGCGGTATTTGGAGAAAGCAGTGTTCAATCTTGACTATGGTCAACTGAAATTGGTTTTCCATGCACTTGAAGAGCGTAATCGTGTGATGGCAAATGCTCCTCATATATGCCGTGCATTGCCAACTATGACTCCATGTTTCAGTTGGTTTGAAGTAGTGTACTACTGGGTAGGACTGAAAGCCTATGATTTGGTTGCTGGGCCACGCATCCTGCGGCTATCAAGATATTACTCTGTGCAGGATGCTGTCAATTACTTTCCTACTCTCTCAAGGAAATGCGGCGGGAGGGAGCTAACAGGCACTGTTGTTTATTATGATGGCCAAATGGATGACTCACGACTTAATATTGGATTAGCTTGCACAGCTGCCTTGGCTGGTGCAGCAGTGCTTAACCATGCAGAAGTACTCTCTCTTCATAAAGATAAGACTTCTGGTAAAATTATTGGTGCTCATGTGCGAGACAATTTAACTGGTAGGATTTTTCTTTCTTTTTTTTTTTCCAAAATTTTCTTACCTTTTCTTGGGTTTTATCTAGCTTTTGTTTCCTATTTCTATTTATTCCGGCCTGTTTGGTAGGTGCATAAAATTGACTTCATTTGATTTGTGAAATTACTCAGTGATGTTGCCATTACAAAATAAGCTCATGTCAGCAGTAATCATATTATTAGAGATGAATATCTCTAATGCAAAACTTCTGTTAGTTAAAATGGTACAGCATAGTCTATTTGTCCAATGTCTGCCAAACAGTTTCTTAGCTTTTTCCTGCTTTATATATGCTTAATTAAGATTAGACTCCTATGTTAGCTTCGCAAAACTTATACGTTCTGCACCTAGAGCTATCTGGATCATCAAAATTTTGAGTTGTGTATGGACCAGATAACTAAATTATGCTGATGATGTAATTCTACCTATTTAAGTAACAGTTTATCATCTGGGAGGTTAGAAGTAAACTATTGGATAGTCTAAATCTTAGGAGGAAAAAAATAATACAAAATAAAAAATAAAAAGCAGTTGCTTGCTATGATTCTTACCTAAAGTAGCAATTTTAGAAACTTCAATGTTCGTTAGAGGATTATATGCTCATTTGATTTGATGCTTTGGCTTTTTAATGTCTTAATGTCCCCTACAGGAAAGGATTTTGATGTGTATGCAAAGGTAGTTATCAATGCTGCTGGGCCCTTTTGTGACTCTTTGAGGAAGATGTCGGATGGCAGTGCTGCTAATATTATCTGTCCAAGCAGTGGGGCGCATGTGATTCTTCCAGATTATTTCACGCCTGAAGGCATAGGCTTAATCGTTCCTAAAACGAAAGATGGCCGTGTTGTATTTATGCTCCCTTGGCATGGCAAGACACTGGCTGGAACTACAGATTCTTCTGCCGTAATCACCGAACTTCCACAACCGCATGAAGAAGAGATTGATTTTATTCTGAATGCAATTAGTGATTATGTGAACATTAAGGTATGTGTACATCCCTCAGATGTTCTACCACAATTTTTTTTTCATCTTGTTGACCTTAAAGCATTTCATGTCTTTGGTATATGTAAATAATTGTGCTCATGTACTGAACAATATGTGCAACCCGAATCCAGTGGGTTTTAACGCATATAAATTTCAGGTTCAAAGGTCAGACATTCTCTCTTCGTGGAGTGGAATACGTCCGCTGGCCATGGATCCTTCAGCAAAGGACACTGCAAGCATTTCCAGAGACCATATTGTGAATGTCGATCGCCATGGCTTGGTTACAATCACAGGTGGAAAATGGACCACTTACCGTAGGTATTTTCCCTCCAATCAAATTAAAACAAGGATGTTGCAAACATTATTCTAAACATGGCATTGGACCAGCTAGTCTGACAGGTTCAACCTGGAACTGTTCCCAGCTCAGTTTGATTCAAGGCCAGAAATGGTTTTTTGAGAGAAAAAACCAGTGGAAGTGGTGCAACCAGCAGTTTAAACCTTTGGACCAGTTGGACTGTTTTTAATAAACACTTGGAAATTATACATAAATTGTTGATTTAGCTAAATGGATGAAATTTTATGATTTGCATTTTTTGTTCTAAGGTTCAAATTGTGTTGAAGTCACCTTTAGTGTATTTTTTTATATCATTTTTTTATTAGTAAATAATCTAGATGTTTCAACTGGTTTGAACCTGTAGTTGAAATGGATTTAACCTGCCCAGTCACATTACTGGTTTGACCACTGTTCCGGTTTTGATGATATTGGGTTCAAATATTCCAGCATGAAAATGGGTCTAGATTTTTTGTTTAATTATGCCCATTAACAATGGGTTGGTTGTCCCTGGTTCACTGATTTCAGCTTTGTGCTATGACCAATGGTTTCTTTTAAACATTATTATGGTATGTTAAGGAAGCCAGAAGTCAGTCTGGCATCAGTCAGATATAATGGGAAGCATTGAGGATCTAAGCTATTCATTCAAACTCTCTTTTGTTGATTCATTACTTGGACATGTTTTTTCCACATTCTGGATAAACAAACTTGTTTCTGAATAACCAATATTAATCTGGGTATCCAGCTTTTCCAAATGGAGTTGAAGGACATCAACATTGCCTGTGCATGTGGGAAAACTTAGTTGATCTGAAATTGTTCCGATGGTGTTGCTTCTTTATGTGTGGTAGATTCCTCAAAAAATCTATCAGTGAAAGTTCCCTGAATGTTCTGTTGGCCTTAGAGGAATATTTTTGGCTTGCCCTGTTACTTGATGGTCCACATGCCAGCACCTTGCATTCACCAAATTGTTCCTGTTTGTACCATTCTAAGTTACCGAAAAAGTATAAAGCACAACAAAGAACCATAATCTTCAGATCAACAGTACATAATAACACCCTTTATGAAGTTCATCAGCTTTTCACTGACCAATGGGGTTGCACAAACGAAATCAGGTGTGGTCTAATGTGTTCAAATTCCATTTTTGTTATTCACACAGTGATTTCACCTTGCCTGATTTTGACTTTTGGCATTGTCTTTATACCAGGTTTAGTCTTGTGTCTTGTGATAAACTGATATTTTCTACTTACTCTTTTCAGCATGGCAGAAGATGCAGTTAATGCTGCCATTAAGCATGGGAAGTTAAACCCTTCTAATGGTTGTGTCACTGCTCACCTTCCCATTGCTGGGGCATGTGGATGGGATCCATCATTTTTCACAAATCTAGCACAAAAGATTGTTTATTCGAAGAAAAGTCCTGAAGGAAATGTAATGACCAGGAAAATAGACACAGTCACTGCCAAGCATCTTTCTTGTGCATACGGAAGCATGGCAAACCATGTAGTGGATATAGCACAGGTTAGAGCATATATTCAAAGCGCAACTGTTGATTTTTATGATACAATCCATTGCATTCTGGACCATGTTTTTGTGATTAGACCAGTTGCTCTGATGGACCTGCTCTCATTGGAGACACTGTATCAGACAGTTTCTTTTGCTTTTGAGCTACTCACAGAGCAATGATTAAGGGGCTTGAGCTCGCCACTGGGAATTCATCTGCCATTTTGGATCAGTTATCTGAATCATGGAACAATGGGTTTCACATCCATAGATCATGTGAATTCTCAACATTTCCCTCAGTAAAGAAATTTCATGAGGGTATGTTTGGATTGACGTATTGGAGTCTAATTGTGTGTATAGTGTGTTATGAAGAATGTATTGTAGAAAAGACAAAATAGGATAATGAACAAGATGAAATAAATAATAAATATAAAATAACATTATGATTGTTTGAAAAAGTAGGGTAATGATTAGTTCAAATAGACTTTTTTGGAAAATATATAGGTTAAAAATTAAAAAGATAGGAATAATCATTGAAATTAGGGATAGCAATGGAAAATAATGAAATGTAGGGTATAATGAATACCTTATTTTGATTGAAGTAAAATAGATGGATGTGTAATTGAGATTGTTTAATAGTATAATAAGACCATGCACCTACTACACCATTGCAAATGCATCCTAAATGACATGGAAATAGGTATTTCAAATCTGAGTTTCCTTTAGAATAAGCTAAAATCAACTGTTTTGGAATCACTCTAATATTTCATAGTAGTAAGAATAGCTTGATTTCTGGTTGTTATTGTTAATCATTAGCTGCTACTGTTCTGATATTAAATGCCTGATGTGAACTACAGAATGAAAATCTAGGGAAGAGGCTAGTCCGCGGCCATCCATACCTAGAAGCAGAGGTCGCATACTGTGCAAGAAATGAATATTGTGAATCTACCGTTGATTTCCTTGCTAGGAGGACGAGGCTTGCTTTCCTGGATGCTGATGCAGCCTGTCAGGCCATCCCACGAGTCATTGAGATACTCGCAATGGAACGTGGTTGGGATGAAGTGAGGCGCCATCAAGAACGGCAGAATGCTGAAGCGTTTCTCCGCACCTTCCAAATTGCTGCAGCGGATTCACCATCATGACCTTTTTGTTTGATGGAGGTAGGGGCTGATTAGTTTACTTCTTTTGTCCTATGACAATTTATTCTAGATGGAGCACAATAAGGCACCAGTAAATGCTGGAACAGTAAAAATGCACATACAGAAAATAAGATCAATCAGAAACGAGGATACGTACCAAAGTAGAACAGAGAAACTGTTGCGCTGGGGGCGAAAATTCACCCCAGATTTTTCTTGCCCTTCAATTCCCATACTCAATGACCAATATTGTAGGTTTCTAGCCTTGTAGCTCAGTGTTAGACACTGATGTTGTGCAGGCAGAGAGATGAACCCGGGGCTTTTTCTGTCACGTTTCAGAAAGAACAATGATAAATGCTATTCTCGCACTGATATGAAAGAACAATGATAAATGCTATTCTCGCGCTGATATGCTATCGCCATAAATTCTGGATGTCTGTCTTATGATTCTGGTGGGATTTTGAATTGTTTCAACCTGGATGTGTAGTTTGGTTCCTCAAATGGTATTGATTCTTTCTAGCCTTGGTATTCATGGGTGGGAATGAATGGTGTGCTGTTCATATGGGTATCTACATGAATAGACCCATTCATCATACAAACCCTCCATGTATGAATGAAGACTTTGTGGTGGATCCTTCATCGAAGAGTTATATCCATATATATTATGGATCTCTCTCTATAGTTTATCCTCACGTTCCTGTTAGTTAACTACATTTCAATTTTATTTTATTTTGCTGTGCATGATTGCATGACAATAGCATCCATCTTTTTAAAGTACACTGTGACATGTTAAGAGGGTCATTTTGCGTCGGGGAAAGAGGAAATTGTTAGCCTTTTTCTATTTTAAGGTGATAAAAGCTTTGATGCTCGATCAAGATTCGTTAGGCAAAGAGGAAATTTGTTGGCCTTTTTCTCTTTTAAGGACCAAGATTGAAAAGTCTCGTGTCAGGGAAAGAGGAAATTTCTAGCCTTTTTTTCTCTTTAAAAGTGATGAAGGCTTTGATTCTCGACCAAAGTTGACAAACCATTTATGTTGGATTGCTCTTAAATGAGATGCTCCTTTAGGCAATGATCCCTTGGAATCGGTTCCCCAAAACTTCATGGTGGAATTTTCTTGTTTGGACCCATTAAAGATGATTTGATGAAATTTAAACCATTCATCATGCTTAACATTATCCATTTAATAATATTATTCAAAATTATTTCATTTAGAAATTTACCTAAACCATAGATAACTAGAGAAGTTTGAAGGGTTTGTAGTTGCTCAGAAATGAATCTAATATTTTGGCTCACCTACTTTTCGGAAGATAGATTGTGTTTTTAGCTAAACAAGTTGTATTTTAATTAGGATGGATGAATTGGATTTTCACCAAATTGTTTTGGCAGGGGGCTAAACGAAGAGCCTTGACCAAGAATGGCAAGCTGTGAACTTAACACTGAACTTGAACGATTTAATCTAATTTTAGTTGGGTTAATATTTTTTAAAATTGGGATTAAAAAAGTTGGGTTCATTCCTGACCTGAGACTCGAGCAACTCACCTGAATTTCGACCTGTTTTATGCAGAGTTTGCCATAATATTATGTAAATAAATATAATTATATACCTTTTATTTCAATATTTATATTAATTTTTTGTGTTAACCATTAAATTTGAAAAATGATGTACCAAGAATTTAAAAGCCTATTCAATTAAATTACCTATCATCGCAAATGCATTAATTAATTCATAAATGCATCAATATATTTGTCCTAACACTAACATCTTTTTAAATAAAATTTTATTATATATTCATGAATTAATGATGCCAATCTAGAATTTATTAAAAATTATCGATTAAAATAATCCGAATTGATAAACTGAACTTAACCCAAACTTTTTAAGGTTGAATTTTAAGTTAAGATTAGAGTCAAGTTAAAATTTAAAAAAAAAAAAGGTTAAAGAGTTAAGTTGACCTCAACCCAATGTAACCCGCTTGAACTTTCCAACTTTGCAAAGCAAGAAGATTTCCTAGTACTAATTTGACAGATCAGAAAAGAGAATGGGCTGGAGTTGGTTATCTTTTAGATGGGATGGGTTGATTACATTTCAAAATGGCTAACCAACCTAATACAATTACATCCCAAGGCTCCAACAACTTTCTATAACACACTTTAATCTTCGCTTTGCCTGAAGATGGTCTCCAAAATTTCCATGGGAGGTTGATATGTCCAAGACATTCTTGCCATCAACCTTCTCATAATGGATGCATGGAAATCCCAAATAGCATGGAAAGATGAAAATTCATTGACCAAGACTAGGCATTTATTTAATTTGCATGACCAACTAAGTAACCTGTCTTGGATTCTTGGTAGATATTCCTCAGACCCTACGAATAAAAATTTTATAAGCCTAATGAGAAATTGTTCTAGAATGTTCCACTTTTGTGGCCCACCAGAAATGTTTCCACGGACGGTGCGGATTTCGCGTTGGGAAGCTGCGGGCCACACAGCTAAACACGCTGCGTGCGCACGCTTCCGGTCCTAAAAAGGAAAGACGCATTCGAAAAAACAGATGAGGCACGATGTTCCAAATAATTACGGGAATGCCATTGAGTGGTTATGGCAAATAAAATGCACGTGGGGTCGGCTCCTAAGGGCCGTTTAAGTTAACTTAAACGTACAACTAAACCCGTTTACAGGTAATTTTGCACGCGGATGGCATTCTCGTAATTCTTTGGAATGCTAAGGGCGGAAAATAACCCGTGCCCAAGGGCCCCTTAGAAAAAGAACATGGGCACGGTGTTCAAAGGAATTACGTAAATGCCACTGGCCAACCTGCGAACTCAAAAGTACGTGGGGTCCACTCCCAGTGGCCATTTAAGTAAAACTACAACGACCTGCTGGGCCCATTTCGAAGTAATTTTCCATGCCGATGGCACTCTCGTAATTCCTTTTAAATTCTAGGGGCGGAAGGCGCAAGATAACCTATTCCTTCCCGAAGCGAACTGCTGCTTTCCGCCTAGAAATGCAGTTTTTGATTTTTCTTTTTTCCCTTTCTCTTTATTTTTTTCTTTTTAATTCCCTTCCGCACCAAATACAATATCAACAATTACTTATTATGGATTATCAAAAATAAGCTAATATATATATTTATACTAACACTAGCATCATTTTAAATAAAATTGTATTATATGTTTATAAATTAATGAAGTTAGTATAAAATTTATTAAATTTTTTAAATTAAAATCAACTTGAACTGTTAACTTCAACTTAACTCAAAAATGTTTAATATTAGAGCTGAGGTAATTTTTTTAAAAGAAACCCGATAAAACCCGAAATTTATGCCACTACCTGAGCGTTGATCTTTCCACCTTCGTAGAGCAGCAACCTTTTACTTGTAGCAATAGGACTGAAAAAACAGAATGAGCTTGAGTTGGGTTCTAAGATAATATCTTAGTGGGTTGGTAGCATTTCAAAATTGCTAACTAAATTAAAAAGTCTCTCACATTTATAGGCCAATAACTAAATTAAAAAATCTCTCAAATTTATTGGCCAATAACTAAATTAAAAAGTCTCTCACATTTATAGGCCAATAACTGAATTAAAAAGTGTCTCACAGTTGTAGACCAAGTACATTCTAAGTCTCCAACAATCGACTCTGTCTCGTACACTGACTTTTGGACATCTATCTTGGCTTTCCTGAAGATAGTCTCCAAGATTTCCACGAAAAGTTTATATGTCAAAACATTCATGTCTTCCCCATAAATCATGAAACTGGTTGGTTAGATGGAAATGAATTAAAATGATGTTGGCAATGTAGGAAGGATTCCGTTCATAAAATAAATCAGGTTAAAATAATAGGAAAATAATAATTGAAAAATCTAGCAATGAAGGGAAAAAAATAAAAATCTTATAAAAATATATGTTAATTCAACCCTTGGGAAAAAAAAATAAAAACCATTTTTTTACATCCTTTATCAGTAGCAGCGGATTAAAAATTCATTGACGAACTGTACGGAATTTAATTAATTTACGTAGGGTTTTGGCTGTAAACATTCCAACTTGAGTAGGTAAATATTCCTTGGCCCTTCCACAGATCGAACGAGAATTTGTTATAGAATCTTCGATTTCTGTCGTATACCTGACGCGATTGTATGGACAGTGCGGATTTCGCGGAAAGTTGTGGGCCACACAGCTACAATACACTGCGGGCGCGGTTACGCCCGACTTCCAATAAAGGCGTAGTGTCCAACGGAGTAACGGGCCACGGAGCAATCCGCGAAATAAAATCCACGTGGGGTCCGCTGGTATCGGACAGTAGAAGCCGTTTCTAGCAATTTTTGATGCCATGGCATTCTCGTAATTCATCCGAACGGTGAGGGCGCAAAATAATCCCTTTCCACAGCTGAATTCCCCCCGCCCGGGGGCGCCTTCGAAAAGCAAATTGAGCACGACGTTCTTAATAATCACGGAAATGCCACTGGCCAGCCGGCGAATAAAATGCACGCCGGGGCCACTCGTAGTGCAAATTTGCGTGTGGATGGCATTGTCGTTATTCCATGGAATTCTAAGGGCGCAAGAATACCTCTGTTCCTTCCCGAACAATCCGCTTCCACCGAGGCTTAGGGCCTGTTTGGCCTGGCGTTTTGGGAGTGTAAAAGCGCTTTTTTCAGCCAAAACGCGATTCTGTAGTGTTT
>JAYJMB010029780.1:0-33615 GCA_036873735.1 Pouteria campechiana | reverse complement strand
CATTAGAATCTGGTGCCGAAGCGGCTTGTTGCTGTCCGCGGGTGAAGAGGAAAGCCAAAGCGACCTGCTGTTGTCCACGAGTGAAGAGGAGAGCCGCCTAAATCGATGGGAGCGATGGCCGTAAGATGGGAAGGGATGTGAGAGGTCAAACGACGAGAGAGAGAGATGAGAGCTTTAGCAATTTCGGATGGGAGTGGGATGATTGTTGCTGTTCATGGGTGAAGGGGAGAGCCACCTAAATCGATGGGAGCGATGACTGGAAGATGACCATAAGATGGAAAGGGGCATGAGAGGCCGACCGACGACACCGAGAGAGATGGGAGCAAGGCAATTTTGGATGGGAGAGGGATGACTCTGTCCATTTGAAAATTTTCACCTAGTGTATTTAGTGCACACATTCCCTCTCTTTTCACTTAGCGCACGCACGACATCTCCTCTTTTCAGCAAGGGCCACGATTAAACCTGCCTAAATTGACAGCAAGATGATGCGTTTGCAGCATCCCTCCCTAGCAACCGGTTGTATATATCCCTATATATATGTATATATAAGAACTGCAATTTATTCTTTAACTAAATACCATGAAAACCAAAGAATATGGAGCTTGAACGCTATATCTTGGTAAGCATGAATGATATTATTGGTTGGGATCAGGACTTATTTTCTGCTTGAACGCTACTTGTTTTCTGCTTGCCCATAATAAGGAGTTTTGAATACGTACCGTTTGTGTTCAACCCGCATAATCGAGAGCCACCGGTTAGAGAGCGCATGAGAGCTTTTTACGCACTATAGCGCTTTCGGGGGGGTTGACGGAATGCTGCGCAATCTAACAAGCAGCGTCCTTAAAAGCCTCCAAACCACAGCTTGGCTAGAGGTTGAAATTCTCGTGTTTGACGAGGTATTATTGATTTTTCGACAAAAACAGCACTTTAAAATCCTTTTTATTTAAATTATAATTTTGTCTGAATATTTGCCTGACAAGTGAAAACAACCTTCGCTTGCGAAACCCTCCATTTCATGACTTGTTCCCGACGCATGTTTGAACGCGAAAGTGAAAGTCCAACGAATATTCACGTCCGATCCCTGCGCGCCGAAGAGGATGAAAATACATGCGCACGAATGCCGATCAAAATCCAATGGCCATCGCGTAAGTCCATTGAGTATTTTAAAGACATGAAAATGATATTACGAACAAGAGACAAATGAACGGACCAGATCAAAATATCATCCAGCCATGCCATGGAAAGATAGAGCGGGTCACCATACGACGATGCTTCTGAATCTACCATACCAGCATCGTCTCCTTCAAAATTCTCAAGATCTTTTGTTGGCTGATGGCCGTCCGCCATCGGTATGCTTATTATCTGCTTTGCAGCTCGATCGGATTGCAATTTGTAGGCAGCCAAACAGGCCCCAGACCCAGGCATGCTTCCTTCATCTCTTCCCATCATCGTCTCCTTTCTCCTCTTGCCGATTTCCGCATTCTGCCTTCCCTCGATTTCGATTAGCCCTAATGTCCTGAACCGATCCGGGCAGTCCGTCCAGATCCGATGGTCTGGAATCGATTCCCCTTCAAAGCTCGACTGGCTCGGAATCTTCTCGCCGCCCAACTCCTCCAACTCCGACTTCATCGGCTACATCTTCCTCTCCTCATGCGCCACGTGGAAATCTGGCTCTTGCGCCGTGCAGCTGCCTCTCATCAACCTGCGCTCCGGCTATGAATTCCGCGTCTTCCGATGGACTGAAGATGAAGTGAATATGAATCATCTCGATCATGATCACAACCCGTTGCCGGGGACGAAACATTTGCTGGCTCGGTCGGAGGAGTTGAGGTTTGAGGTGTCGGCGCCGGAGCAGATACACCTGTCTTTCACTGCGGAGGAGGACGAGATGCGGGTGATGTTCGTGACGGGAGATGGGAAGGAGAGATTTGTGAATTATGGGGAGGAGGAGGGGCGGATGGAGCAGAAGGTGCAGGCGGAGGTTGTGAGGTATGAGCGGGAGGATATGTGCGATGCGCCGGCGAATGATAGCGTTGGGTGGAGGGACCCGGGGTTTATACATGATGCGGTGATGGGGAGTTTGGAGAAGGGGAAGAGGTATTATTACAGGGTAAGACGAAACTCTCTCTCTCTCTCTCTCTCTCTCTCTCTCTCTCTTCATTTGTATGCGTTTGGGGTGACTGGGGTCCTATTCTAATTATGGATTTGCTGTGCTTGATTGCGTGGTAGAAGGTAATCTAGTGCGAATATCAAATTGTCTGCTCATACAAACAGGCAGCTTGAGTTTCGAGTTCATGAATTTGAGATTTAACTGATTGCAAATTCAAACATCCAAATAGCCCATGGATGTTAATCTCATTGGTGATAAACATCGGCCTGAATTAATTGGCCTGAGTTTTGCATGATGCGACCTTTGTCGGGATGTTTGTGTCACATTTGCTGCCTTGAACGGGGCGATTGCATTTTCATCCGAACACTGGTTGATTTGCGATTGCATTTTCATAGTGTGACATCGTGGTGAATTTGTTGTTTTTTAGGGGTTTTGCTTGGCCAGCATGCCAGTGGAGGTCACTGTATTTTGTTGATAGAGTGGTAACGCTTGCTTTTTTACCCTTGTGTTCATTAGAGTAGCGCAGTTGGCTTTTGCTTGATTTCTGCAAATGTTCTGTCCCGCAGAGCAATTCAGTTTGGTGTGATTATCTGTTTCTTATGGAATTGGAGGTTGATTACAAACTTTATTTGAAGATAGGATTTTGTTTATGCTAAATTTGTTATTTTTTGACCTCTTGATTTCTTATAATCGTGACATGGAATGGACTTCAGATGAGCAAGTTTTGCTTCATTGGATCATTCGTCTGCAAACCCCTTGCATCCCATTGGGCCTTTACTGTAGATTCATTGAACTGGAATTTTGGTGTTTGATGTCGTTGGAAGGAAAGAAGGGGTTATGGTCATAAAGGTCCTAGCCTTGTAATATCAGTTGGGACTGCTTATAGATTTTTGTTGAAGGCATCTCTCACAGAAATTTTGGATTTTCGCACTCTGATTTCATAGAAGCAATGCAAATTGTAGATTGCACCATTCTCAGGAAATTTGTTTTCTCTAGTTCAGTAGTTTCTATCCAGGTGTTTTATTTAGATGTGCAGTGGAAGCATAGGAGATCTGTCTCTGGGCATTTTATTTCGTACAGTGTGTTTGGGCATTTTATTCTGTACATTCCAACCCAGATGGGTTTTGAACCAATATGATTGATTTGGTGATTGGGGTCATTATGGTCCCAGTTGGAGCTCAAAACAGAGATATACTCTTTTCGTAAGAATAGTTGATATCTAAATAGAGAGATGGGATTATGCTGTTTAGGATTTATTCACAATATTAATGTGATCCATCGTGTTATTCGAAACTAATAATGACGCGGAATACAATTGAATATTTATTGTAGGCTTAAAGTAGTCAATAGGATTTAGTTTATTTTATACATATTAAGGATTTTAAACATTCAATTATTTATTTTGGTCTTCTATGTGTGCTTGATGATTGGTTTATGTT
The DNA here is from genome assembly GCA_036873735.1 of Pouteria campechiana. Taxonomy (NCBI): domain Eukaryota; kingdom Viridiplantae; phylum Streptophyta; class Magnoliopsida; order Ericales; family Sapotaceae; genus Pouteria; species Pouteria campechiana. Next base: position 30,066 of record JAYJMB010029780.1, on the reverse strand, counting down.
AGTATTTCTTAAATTAGGGTTTTTTCTGTATATTGGTTTTCTATAAATATGATAACATGTATTGGGATTGATATCAGTTCAATTGATTAGTTTTTGGAAAGTTTCTCTCTCTCTCTCTCTCTCTCTCTTATATTCTCTTCTTGTCTATTCTTCTCAAGTTCTTTAATTCAAATTGTCTCGTTTTATTTTTTTATGTCTGAAAATTTTCTCTTCTTCTCCTATTAAGAGGGTCTACCTTTTTCTTTAAAAGCCTTCCCCCTTTTCATTCAAGCATTTGTGCTCTACGCTAATTTAGTATTGGGCTTTTATTTTAACATTAATTTGTTAGCCAAAGCCTGACATCAGATTATATTCCAACAACAATCTTCATTTGCTGTCCATGTAAATAAATAAACCTGTTTTTTCATTCCCATTCCATAAGCTTCCATTCGAATTGAAGCTCCTGCACACAATCATCCCCAACAAAGCCTACTGCCATATTCTCTCTATCAGCAATCAGCTCCAACTTCCAACTTCTGTCTGCACAATCAACAACCCAACACCCCTTGCTGTTGTTTTTGTTGGCCACCATTTACTTACTCACATCATCCCTTGTTTCCAAAGGGCTGTGACTTTGATTGCTGCAACACCATCTTCAAGCTGTTGCAATAACCCTAAATGGTGCCTTCCACTCCATCTCTGTCAAGAGCGTCTTTGGCTTTTCTCTGGTACACAATTTGCCACCACATGCTCTACACATGGAACCTAAATTCACAGACTGTCTATTTTCTACAAGCCACCACTGCATGCTAGTTGTCTAGAACAGTCTATACATCACCACAAAGTGTTTATTTTTCATTCTGCCTTACATGAGCCATTAAGTCCACCCTTGCTGCTGCTAGGAGGAAGAACAAACAGTTGAAATCCATTACATCCTTTCAGAGGAGAAGGAAGAGTTTATTTATTTATTTATTGATTTTTTGAGCTTTTGACAAATTAGTCCCTCCTGATTTTGTTCTCGAAATCTCTGATTAAAAATCTACAAAAGAGTCCTTCAACTTTGGAATCTATGCAAGCTGGTCCTTTTGGACTTTTATAGATGATCCCCCTGAGGTTTTAAAATTGCAAATTTGACTCTAATTTTTTATATTTACAAATAAGCCTTGAGCTTTTGAAAATTTGCAAAATGACCCTTTGGTTTCTGTAAAACAGCCCAAATTTTATGAAATTACTCTTAGAGAATCTTTGGAAATTTGAATGGAACCCAGATGCAAACTTTTCAAGCTCAAACACAAACTTTAACAAATTCTATAGTTGAGCCTGGGCGAAAGCATGAATCAGTTAGCAACATCAATGGAAAAATATTTTATGGGTATCTAAGCGTCTAATATGGGACAAATTTATATAATGGGCAAACCAGAAGCCTATGAGTTATAGTGACATCATTTACCTATCTTTGAATCTAAAGTTTTTGATTATTGAGAGGTCATATCATTGGATGTTCCATTGATAAAGCTTGAAGAATAAAAAGAAAAAGTTGATATGGTTATTGATGTGAATTTATCTTATGGCAAACTTGAGACTGTTGAAGATTTGAGTATGATAGAAGATTCAAGCATCAAGACAACTGAAAGTTTGTTAAATTTTAAGAAACATGTGAACAAATTTATTCACGAAGATGCAACAACTTTCAAGATGGAAAGAAAATTCTCAAGTGGCATCACATTAAGGGAAAATCAACAATATGATGAATTGGACTTCTATGTTCTCCATCATTGAAGAATTGCAGCCTATTAAGCACATAAGAAGGATCACAAAATAGCGAAGAATCAGGTAGTATCTTTTAAAGTGCTATTCAAGATGTCAGTTTTACATGTTGGATCACCATCCAAGCCAAAGCAGATACGCTACACAAAGAATTTATGAAATCCAGATCCACTTCAAAACTTGAGGATGAGTTTTCTTCTAAGCCGCAGAGAACGATCCAGAATGTGATTGCACATTTATTTTAGGCACAAAGCAGTTAATAAGATTTAGTTTTTTTATGCATATTTGAGATTTTAGATATTTGATTATTTAATTTGGGATTTGATGTATGTATTAAGTGATCAAAATATATATCAACTTGATGATTGGTTTAGATTGCAATTTTTTGATTTTATTTGTTTTTTTATTTATATGCAATTAAATTGGGTTTGAGTTCAATTCAGTCGATTGGTTATTGAAAACTTTCCTTCTCTCTCTCTTTTTGGTCTTCTCTTTTCCTTATTCTTCTTAAGTTCTTTTATTCTTATTCCCTCTTTCTAAATTCTTTCCTTATCATACTCATTATCTCTTAAATTTTTTCCTTCTTTTCCTCCAGTGAGAGAGTCTACTTCTTTCTTCCGAAGTTTTCTCTCTTTTTATTCAACAAGAGCATTCTTGTTCTACATTAACTTGGTACAGGGCTCTTCATTCTACATCTAATATATGTCCAAGGGAAAGATTTTAAGCCTAGTTCTAAAAGCAGAAGTGAAGGTTGTAAAGTTGTAACTGAAAGCCATTTGCAGATAATAAATCCTCATTTGCATATGCTTATTAGGGGAGACACCACAACGTAAGAAGGCAGCACTTAATTATCACCTGAGTCCATTGCCAAGATAGTAAATTAAATGTTTTGTTGTTATCTGGTCTATGTGGAATTTAATTTCTCAATGTGGAAAGATGCTTAATGATACAAATGATGCATTCATCTGTGGTTATGCTTATTTTTCCTTCTCTGGCAGTGTTACTCTGATTAATGTATTTGTGTGCATAGAAGGCTTTATTGAGGTTTTAAACATTCTCTGTGTTCCATATAACAGGTTGGTAGTGATTCTCAAGGCTGGAGTCCAATTCAGAGCTTTATGTCTCGTGGAAACTCGGAAGAGACAATAGCCTTTCTATTTGGAGACATGGGAACTACAGCACCATATTCAACTTTTCTCCGTTTGCAAGAGGAAAGTAAATTGACTGTGAAGTGGATTCTCCGTGACATTGAAGACCTTGGAAACATGCCTGCTTTTGTTTCTCACATTGGTGATATCAGCTATGCAAGAGGGTATGCATGGCTGTGGGACACATTCTTCACACAGATTGAGCCGATTGCTTCAAGGGTCCCATATCATGTATGCATCGGCAACCATGAGTATGATTGGCCTTTACAGCCTTGGAAACCTGATTGGTCTATGAGTGTTTACCACAAAGATGGAGGTGGCGAATGTGGAGTTCCATACAGCCTTAGATTCAACATGCCTGGGAACTCTTCTTTACCTACTGGCACCCGTTCTCCCAACACGCGCAACCTCTACTATTCTTTTGATGCTGGAGTAGTGCATTTTGTGTACATGTCAACAGAAACTGACTTTCTACCTGGAAGTGACCAGTACAAGTTCCTCAAGCACGACTTGGAGAATGTTGATAGACAGAAGACCCCATTTGTTGTTTTCCAGGGTCATCGACCCATGTATACAACAAGCCATGAGTCCAGGGATGCACCATTGAGAGAGAGAATGCTGCAGCATTTGGAGCCTCTGCTGGTGAAGAACAAGGTGACCCTTGCACTGTGGGGCCACGTCCACAGGTATGAGCGGTTCTGCCCTATGAACAATTTCACTTGTGGGGACATGGCAGGCGATGGTTCCGACTTTCCTGTGCATGCAGTGATTGGAATGGCTGGTCAAGACTGGCAGCCTATCTGGCAGCCGAGGCCTGACCATCAAGATATGCCAGTCTTTCCCCAGCCTGGCCGATCAATGTATCGGGGAGGGGAGTTTGGTTACACAAGGCTTTTTGCAACAAGAGAGAAACTTACACTTACATACATAGGAAACCATGATGGGGAAGTACATGATATGGTGGAGATCCCATCAGGCCTGGTACTAAAAGGTGGTAATGCTGGTAAGTTTGAGTTCTCTTGGTATGTGAAAGGAGGGAGCATTTTGCTGCTTGGGGCATTCATGGGTTATGTTCTTGGATTCATAACACGATCACGGAGGGAGGAAGCCTCTGGAAGGAACTGGACTCCAGTGAAGAGTGAAGAAATATAATTCATCAGTCCATATGGAGGAAGACCTTGCATAAACCAGTCAGCAGATTATTATTTGATAGCACTCTTTTCTTGCTTGATGCATTTCCATTAACCTAGGCTTTTCTGATATAAATACACTCAAAACACTGGTCACCCCAAAAGCCTCGTAAATATCTGAGTAGTTTTCTTTGGTTTTGGGGGTGTTTGTAATAACAAAATAGAAAGTAAGGTTCCTATCTGTTAAGAAAATATTGTAAAGTAGATGTTAAAACAAGCCAAATTTTGTTTGGTTAACGATGTGTTGTTGCAAGAAAATTGTTACTCATTCATGCCTTTTTTTTAAGGGAAGCAAACAAATCATTGTTTCAAAGAAGTGACACAGTAAAAAGCTTGCAGGATAACAATCGACAGATAAGCATAAGAGCCAACAAAAGGCTCCTTCCTCAGGTACCTTTATTTTATTTTATTTTTCCCCTTCTGCTGATTATTCATCAGGCTGCAACAAGTCTTGACTCTTGTGTAGAAGAAGGCTTGATTAATTTAAAGAACATGTTGAAGTTGTCATATCTGGATTAATACAATAGATGTGCGCTAATGTTCTTTTTGATCCACCAAGTGTCACACTCAAACCCCAACTACTAGTTCAATTGGTTACAAAAACTTGAGGTTCACGGTTCGAGTGCAACCTTTGTCAAACCATCCCTTGCATCAGTTGTATTGGGGCCGTGGTGTTATTCCTTATATTATGGTAATTGCAGGGGAGGGTATGCTGGCATGTATCCACGAGTTTCAAGGTGACTGGTCTTGGATTAGGTTTACACTTGCACAGTGACAAAATTCATGACTTTTTGGGGGTAATGAGGACTGAATAATCTTGAAAAATCTTGATACTAATTTAACAAAAGACATCCTTGGTTGATCTTCGCCGAAGTTTGAATTGCAGGCTTATTGTTCAGGAGAAACTTTGATCAGACTTTCACCCAAACATTTTTTTAGAGAAATTAGTGTTGGGCAGAGAGAAATAATTATGCTCTTCCCTTTCTCACTTTGGGATGCTTGCCTCAGAAAGACTGTAAGCCAAGGTGGGTACCACGCCGTGTCATCTCGATGGAGAGGACGAAGACTTGAGGCTATGGCCGTCTGCCGTGGCTGCTGTTGTACGAGCAAAAGATGCTGTCGCGAATTCAAAGGTTGGGAGTTGTGGGCCTGTAGCCTTCCCTTGCTCGTTCCTTTCGGGTGCAAGTAGCCTTCTGCGAAGGACCCAGGTTGGCCGCGCGGCTTGAGGCAGGTGCGAATTCAGACTGTCGGTCAGATTCTAACCACCCATTTCAAGTAAGCAACGACTTTGCTTGCTTGGGTGCTTTTAGGATTAACTCATAAAGACTTTCAATTTGAGCCATCATTCAATCTCTGTCAAGTCCTGATAAGTGGGCTTGACAGATACCTATTTCTTTTGTTTCAATTATATACATTATATGATATTATATAAAGCTAAAATAGACAAGGGTGGAATGATGAAATAAGGAGAAAAGGTATAATTATTACGATAATTATATATTAAATTAATACTTTTAAGAATGATTTTTTTAAAATAGAAATTTCTATTTCCTTTCCACTCTAACACAAGGGCATGTTATCAACGAACTATGTTTTTGAATAAAAAGTGAAAATATAAATAGTGATAAAAAATAAAATTGATAAAAATATTTAAAATAATACATTAGTCGAAAAAGGTTACTAATTGCCATAAGTAGAAACTCTTTATAGATTGAACCACTAGACCGGCTTAAGAATCCATTACTTTAGTAGCCTTTTCACAACACATGGAGGTTAACAAGAATGCAATGAACTAAGAGCAACAAGTAAAGAAAGTACAAAAAGTTATAGAAAAATAAAATTCTTAACCTTTTAATAAAAAGATTGTAATAACTTACCCATTCTTCACCATAACACTTTCTTTGACCTTTAAAGTCCCAAACAAGTGAAGTGCATAGGATATTTATATAATTATAAGAGTTAACCTATAAACCCTCAAAAAGACAAATGTTCCAACATCTCTTTTCTTTCCTTAAGACAAATGTCCTAGACGTTCTAGTTATAGGTCATGTATCTCAAGGTTAGGTCATAGTTGCCATGTGTCCAACCACTCTCTCATTAAAAGGAGCAAGTGGTTCACATTATCCTAAACATTTGGACTTGGTCCAAAGCATGAAGCAATCCACTTCAAAACGAACTAGTACAATGCCACGGTTCCTCAATCTGCACGGTGTACATGATGTATCCGGCATTGGCGGAGCAATCCGCATTTATGATTTGGCCTTGGAATTATCTCATGATCTACGAAGGAATTGTCTAACATGCGTGAATGCCAGAATGCATCACTTACTTGTTTACTGCAGTGCGGGCGTGTTACACTAATACACCTCCTTTCAAATGCAACACGTTTCAAGGCATCAAAACAGTTACAAGTGACATCATCATCTTTCAAATGCATTCAAACAGTTACAGTTGACATCTATCGACGTATCCCATAGAGAGGAGAGTGCATAGGAAACAAATGTTATTGGTCAGTCAGTCTAGTCCGATTGTCTAATAGGCAGCTTATGAAATACAAGCATGGATTGAGTAATAACCCTTATAATAAAAATTCATGAATCTAGATTGATATCTATGCTTTAAATTTTTAAGCTTGCAATTTTTTTTTTTCAAATCTTAAATTTCATCCTCCTGTCTAGTTTTGATAACATTGCGGGAAATCCAATTTGCGCTGATGGGCGAAATCCGGATTCACCAATGTTGTAATTATTTGTAAAAACGGCGAACGGGGATCAGCTAAGAACTTTTGAAACTCCCAACTATCTGCAATTCCATACAACAGTGGCCCACTCGATAGCTGGTCTGGAGTCTGGACACTTAATTTTCAGCCCACCCCCGGTACATCTTTGATCCCGTAATTGGAGAACATATCCAGAGTATCTAAGATCACACCCAAAAACAGATCACGGCCATCCGTTTTACACTGATACCAAAACAGTGTCTAAATGCACGACTGTAACGCAAGAATGGTTCACATTCAAGGTCAAAGAATCGGCTTTCAGTGCAAAAATTAGATCATTTTATAGTGATTCGCTAGCAGATGCTTTTCAAATCCAATCTACCAATCCCCCATCTACCGCTGACGAGGCTCTCCGAGCGCCAGCGTATGGTCTAACACAGTCCGCAAGAGCATCGGTGATTTCTCTCGTCTTTGAGGGGAGAGGTCGGTTGTCGTACTTTCATCGCTGCGTTCCACTGTTACTGACTGTAGGGCACAAAAAGCAGGAAGCGATCCTCCCAAATCAAATCTATCCCTCTCTGGATTCGGGAATTTCTAAGCTGGGCAGTTATTGGGTAAGTTCAGTTGAGGGACAATGATTGCGTTTTTCCCGCTTATTGGACGAATATTAAGCTGTTCTTGATACGTGCATGCGTCAAAATCGATTCTTTGTCAGCTCTTTCTGTTGTGGATTTAGTTTCTGGATTTGGGTTTTGTCTTTTTCGTTTTTTGAATTCGATTGAGTGGCTTGAGTTGGTATATTTCATGGGAATCCGTCTTGGGTTGAGGATGACTTAGGTTGTTTGTCACGGGGGCTCTACGCATGGGATTTTATGATGTTTTGAGGTGCCAAACGCAATTGAGAATTTCGCCCTTGTATGATTGTCAAGTTGGAATTTAGGATTGAATTTGGTATTTATCCCCTTGACATCTGTGATGGTGTGGGTTCAATTGCCGTGGTGAAATTTTGGAAGTTGAATGGAGGTTGTCCGGCTAATGAAGGGCTTAACCGGTTCATCCTTTGCTCCTCTTATCACCTGGAAGTTCAAAGGGATGGTGATCAATCAAGGGGCATGAGGCGCTCGAGCCCTTCTTGGTACCTCTTTGTTCCTCTTTTTTATGTTTTTCATCCATTTTTTGCTGTGTTTATCAATTGGGTTTGCTATTGCAGCGGTGTTTTTATTTTTAACTTCTCACTGGAATACTTTTTAATGTTTATGTTTATCATAGAGGGAAGGATTTCTTAAGCCAGACCTTTTGATTCGCTTTGATTGGTTTCTGGAAAGTTTGTTCAGCTGGTTCTTGTTTAGCATTTTTATCATTTGTGTCTTGCTATTGGGACAATTGTTTGTATTTTATTTCTTAGCTGTATGGAACAGGGTTCTACATGGTGTGTGCTCTGGAATTGTGTTTGTCTTATAAGTTTGGTGGGGATGTCAATGCTGTAAATTTGACTAGTTTGGAAAACAGGTCCACCAATCTTTGTAGTTCCTTTCCCATGTTGAGTTAGAATAAAGACTATTATTAGTAGCCATTAAACCACCAAGAAGGGGATAGTCCGACTAGCTCTATTTTACCAAATTCTATTTACAAAAAGGCATGGAAAATTTATGTCCATTTATGAAGAAATATTTAGTGGAATAAAAAAGAGATATTGCTCATACAAGAAGAGACAAACATGTCTTGTTCATACAAATAGATTTTGTTCATACAAGGAGAGGCAAACATGTTTTGTTCATACAAAGAGATATTGTTTTATTACTGAACTGCTGAAGTTTGGGTTTTAACCACAATGTGATCATCTTGGTGTTAGCTTTTGTGTTGTACCTTGCGTCCTTCTTTGCATATTCTCTATCAAGTGTCCTCTGATCACTTCCAAACCAACTTAGGAGGGCATTCATGACAGTGATTCCTGCTTTTCTAAAGACTTTGTGAATTTTTAAATCCTGGAATTCTAAGGGACACTCCGTTGCTCAATTTATGCATGTGCAGTGCCATAATCCAATTTCTCATCAAGTTTAGTTTGATATTGGTTTTGACACAAGCATTTGACTTCCTTCTAATTTGTTTATCAAGAAAAAGGTTGTAAAATAGCCTAAATTTAATTTCTTCTAGAATTGCCGGATATGGTTGAAGACCTACTTTGAAACAGTATCATTCTTGAAACAGTGTTTCCTTACCAAATTTCTTGCTCAAACTTGATGTTGGAGAAACTATAGTAAGATCAGTTAGTACCATTCACCTATCCTGGTAGAAGGTGAGTCCATAATCTGTTCTCGATCATATTTTGTTGAGGATAGTCCTCCATTTAAAAATAACACTTGAAAAATAGGGGGACATCTATTTCATGTAGTATATGATTTCAAATATACACAGAATGATTCACTGCAACTAGTTCTGCAAAAATTATTAGAGAAGCCTTTTTTTGGGTATATCATGATGTTTTGATGAAATCTTATAGGACTAATTTAGTTTGTCATTATTTATTTAGGTATGACTTAAAAAAATTATCTTAATCAAAGACTTAGATGGGGTATAGCATAGAAACCCATAAGGAGCATAGAAACCCATAAGGATGAATATGTGCTCATTAAAAATTTTGCAATGGACTAGACCTAACTCACAAGAGTTTAACAAGATATCTGTCTCATCTGAATTATCTAAACATCATGGTGGGGTGGGGGAATTCAAATCACAAAAAATAGCTTTTTTTCTACAAACATCTTACCCTCCCTAGACCTTGCATTGGTGGGAGTGCACCAAGTATCCTTTTTTCTATGATAATATAGTCTTTTGAATGTTTTGGTCTACATAAATCTTTTATTATTTTTTAATTTCTTGATTGAATGAATGGTTTCAAATCCGATGGCTGGCTTGAAATTTATCCGAATATCATGGTGTGTTGAACATGCAAAGTGATTCCATGGTGGCGAAGACACCATGCAACTATCATATTTGTCTCTATTCATTTAACTAAAATCCCAGGAACCATCTTCTTTGGAAATTTAAGTAGGCCATTATGTGTTATGTCATGCATATATTCCCTTTTATGAGTTTCTATTTTTATAGCTCAGTTAAATGTTAATTAGAATATTCATTGGCATCATAGTTTTCGTTTTCATGACTCACCCAAGTTTCCAATCAAGATGATTTTGGGAATTGTTGTTAAATGTTTGGAGAGATAAGTATGACTGTTGCCTTCAATCTAATCAAAACTTCATGATGGGTCTAACACAAAAAGTTGTAGGATATATTTCCTACTATAGAAATGCTCCTCTAGACATATGTCTATGTAGAGATATATGCATGTATAGACACATTAATTTATGTACTCATATGATGAGAAGGAAATTCTTGACTTGTATATTTAGGGTGTGTTTGGGAATGTGAAAAGACGCAGGATAAAAAGGAATATGGATAAGTGTGGAAAATGATGTGATGTAATAGGGGATAATGATTAGAAATAAAGTGAATAAAGATAAAAATAAGTAGGTTTTTTTTTATGAAAATATGAGAAATAATGATTGAAAATATAGGTAATAATGAAGAAAAATAGGGTTGTTTGATAGTTAAGATGTCAAATCATATCAAAAGGTTTGAAAAAGTTTTCCACTCTCTTTTCCTCATTACCAAACACACCCTTAGTGGTGGTCCTTTTAAATCTGTGTTTTGAACTTATTTGTGATGGTTCCAAACCAAATGAGGGTTGTTGAGGTTTGACATTGGAATCTCAAAGCTAGAAATACTCATTTCAGGCATGTGGTTTTGATTTGGTGGATGCTCATTCTAGTCATGCCATGGCTGTTTGGATCTGACATAATGCCATTATTTTCCATGTGGCTCAAGTGGGATTTGAGTTCCCTATGGTAATGACTCCACTGGAGGTCCATTCATGATGTGCCATGTTATGGTCTTGATTTCCTTATAGATATATATCGTAACTGGGCCTTCTTTTAATAATTTTAAATGTTTAATATATTTAGGTTGACAACATTTTCTAAGCAATCAGCAATCCTATAACATCTTACCATGAAATCTTTTAACGACAAATAAAAAGAAGATTGTAAATCTTGTGCCAAAAGGAGACATAATTTAATACAGTGGAAAGAGTTAAAAATTTGTGGCAACATAGGCGACATGCTGCAAGCAAGAATTGTTAAACTGTGAATAGCATGTTGTATATAGGATAAATGCAATGATAGTTACTGTTACACCAATCTTCTGTTGGTTACTGCTTTCAACTTCAGTCATACTTTTGGGCACGCATTACCACTTTTTGCTATCACAACTGTTCATGATACCAACAATTTGAAACAGGCAATGCGAGGATGCTATAATTTTGCTGTTTTGCTTCATGTGTATCCAGGTCTGAGTCTGTGAACTTTCGGAAATGTAGAGTCATGTGTCTATTCAGTTCATCTATATTTCTTTGTGGCGTGAAAGATAAGTTCATAATCTTGTTGTGCATGTTATGTTGTGAATACTGCGATATGTTGTGAAAATGCTTATTTATGAGCATATAGAAACAGATAAAATCATCTTTATTTCAGTGGCCATGCAAGCAGGTCTGCCTGCCTTGAGTTTTATCCATGCCTAATCAGGTCCATGTGTCTCAAATCTCAATAATGTTTCTGAGTGGATATACAATCTGCAGTGATTCATTTTCCAAACATGGAGTCTTTTTGTTATTGGCATCTCACGTAGAATGGTTTTTGGGCATGATTTGTCTAATAATATGGCCACTGTAACACAACAATGGGTCCTATCTGTCCATTTTCTGTGCTTTATAGATTGTTGTTTGGTTTGAATGTGCATCATCATCCTACTTCTGTTGCATAGCTGGCAGGTGATTGGGAAGTTTATTTATTTAGCCAAAAGTCAAAATTTTCATGAATGTATTATGTACCAAAGCACAATAAAACACAATTTAATATACTAATTGCTTCATTGGCTGCCTGGTTTAGGGATTTTTACTATATTTATCCCATTTCTTTCTAATAAATGCAGGAAGCTTGAGTTTTCTTGTTCAAACACGATGACAACCACAAATCCATCCCCAAAGAACCTGTCATCAGAGACCACAAACACAACAGAAGCAACTCCAACAAACTCAAATGCAGGCCCAACTCAGGCACCCAATCAACAAATTAGAGGCTTGAATGGACCTGTGGCTATTCTTTGGGACATTGAAAACTGCCCAGTGCCAAGTGATGTTCGACCTGAAGATGTAGCAGGCAACATCCGGATGGCACTACGGGTGCACCCTGTAATCAATGGTGCAGTGACGATGTTCTCTGCTTATGGGGATTTCAATGCATTCCCACGAAGGGTGAGAGAAGGCTGCCAAAGGACTGGTGTCAAACTCATAGACGTCCCAAATGGTAGAAAGGATGCTGCTGATAAAGCTATCTTGGTTGACATGTTCCTATTTGCCCTTGATAACCGCCCTCCCTCTTCGATCTTGCTGATATCAGGGGATGTGGATTTTGCACCAGCATTGCATATACTTGGTCAGCGTGGGTACACTGTTATTCTTGTTATCCCAGCTGGTGTTGGTGTCTCATCAGCTCTAAGCAATGCTGGAAGGTTTGTCTGGGATTGGCCCAGCGTGGCCCGTGGAGAGGGTTTTGTGCCCCCAAAGGCTTTCATGTCACGAAGTCCTGATATTTCTGGTTATCTCATTGCTTGCCACCTCAGTGACACCACGGATGTGCAGATTGACGAAGAAGCAATTGTCTACAGGGGGATCTCACAAAGTGACTGCAATCCTCGAACCAATGTTAACCAAGTTTATTGCTTCAACACATCACAGCATTCATCAAGGGACTTGTCTAGAACATCACACTCAATGTCTGAATACACCAGCAATATGTTCACCATGCCTGGTTTTCCTTCATCACGATCCCAGAGTCTCCCATCAGGACTGAATGAGGCTTGTCCTTGCCCGAGTGAGCCAGTTGAACTGCAAGATGCCAAAAGGTTCGTGCAGCCTGGTGACATTCAAAGTCTGAAGGGTCAACTAGTGAAGCTGCTTGAGCTGTCAGGAGGGAGCTTGCCTCTTGTGCGGGTCCCATCAGAGTATCAGAAGCTATTTGGCCGTCTGCTATATGTGTCTGAGTATGGTGCATGTAAACTTGTGAATCTTCTTCGGAAGATGTCAGATGTGATGACAGTGGAGGGGAAGGGGAATCGGAAATCCATTTGCCTCCGTAACAAACTAGGGCCAACTGTCCCTAGGAAGGACAAGAAAGGTAAGGGAGCTCAGGATGATAACATGGCTATATGTGTTGATGCTGCCTGCTCTTCAGATGAATTCTCGGATGATGAACGGACCAATGAGCAGGACGAAAGGAATATAGAGGCTGTTTCAGGGCCTAACAATGAAATTGACAGTCGTCTTGAATGCTTCAGACAAGAGCTACAGGAGCTTCTTGTGAGCTACTCATGCAAGATTTTGCTAAACAAGTTTGAAGCATTATATGTGCAGAGATACAAGAAGGCTCTTAATTACAATAGCTTTGGAGTTGATGATTTGGAGGAGCTGATTGATAAGATGAGGGATGTTGTGGTGTTGTATGAAGAGCAGGGCAGCAAAAGGAAATTCCTTGTGGCCATTATTTAGGTGGCTGTGATTGACGTGAGCATGGCACACCCTACATGATAGTCTCCGCCTTTGGACATCAGACTGATTTGTGCTATAATGGTTGAGGTATCTATGGCACATACTGTTCTTTTCTTTTGTTTTTCCTGGTAAAAGAACATGCTGAGTAATTATGTTCGTTGTCCTCAAGTTCATTTTTATGTCCTTTCTACCACCTCCGATGCTCATCCCTGATGTGGATACTGATGCATATGTTGCCCACCGATGTAAGAAGAGCAGTCACAATGGGAGCTGCATTGCATTTTTTATCTGCAGTTTTAACTAATCAGCTGCTGATACAAGCTAACTTGTAAATTGACTATAATGTTATGACTTCTGTGTACGCGATAATGGTTGTCTGTGTATGTGAGAGGGTCAACTCCTGTCTCTTTTCTTTGCTTTTAGATATGTGGGGTGCACCTGTGTTGTGCATGCTGTTGGTCCAAATATGAATCATATATTTCAAGAATCAACCAAAGATTGGTACACCTATGAATGACATTTTGCCATCCCAAAAAATCCTGGAAGAGAGTTTTGGCGCCTCTTCATCTTAGGGGGAATCACCTTTGATTGAGTTTGACGACCTTCAAACAACTCTTTGGATTCCAAATTGTATCCAAAATTTTCTATCCAAGGCTTCTTATTTCATAATATATCTTTGGTGTAGCCATCCAATTTATAGACCAGGCTGTGTTTTGGGCCTAGGTTTAACATGGAGGGAACATATAATTAACAGTTTGGATGGTGCTGCAAATCATGGGCTAGCCTCTGAAGCTAGTATGATGTAACTTTCCATGCTTCTCAACTTTTGATCACAGTACCAAACCTTTCTAGCTGAAGATGCTCTTTCCTGTGAGAGACAGTAATGCCACATTTCTAGAGCAAATTGGAATTTTCTCCGATTTTATAGTCCATGGGCTTGCTTTTAATTTTGCATTAATTGTTTTTTGCTGGTTGAATGAGAAGTGTTGGCTTAACCTTAGTGATCTGTTTCTTTTATATTGGAAACTGTAGCCTCAGAATCCTGTTTCTTTGTTGCCCGCTTTAGTGCGACAATCTGGATGTTGAGACCGTCGGCCATACAAACTGTAATGCTGGGAGGGAAGAGCAAAATTCTAACCGCTTTTTGTTATCTGAATTACGTTTTTTTGGTTGCAAGCAAAACCCAGCATGTGAATTCTTCTTACTCCAAAAATTATTGGTAATGCGGTTTAAGCTTGCTACTGCTGCACTGTGAATATGTGGTGGGCTACCTCAACATGCAGAAGATAGTGTTGGATGGCGGGCTTGCAGCCTTTTCTGAAAAGGAAACTGTGCAATGATTGTCTCTATCCACCGTCTTTTTACATCCACAAATCCTATTTCTTTCACTTTGCTTTGTCTTAAAAATGAAATCAATATCCAAGTTAGTAGGATGGGAAAATAAAAAAAGCAATTACTTCAGCTTCTCTTTCAGGATTTTGGGCCGTAAGTTGCAATCAAGCGTGCTTTGACGTGCAATTATCAGGAATATGAATGCAAGCACTGTGTTTGTGCTTGTGCTTCAAGTCTATGAATCTTACAAGCTAAACAACAGATGCGTATTTGTTTTTGTTGCATTGAAACAAGATATCAATTCAGCTAACCGAGCTCGTCGTCAGGTAAATTTTCATCAGCTCCCGCCCGTTCTTAGGAGCCGCTGGTATTTTTATTATTGCCTTGGATGGTTCTTTATTGCAATGACTCACCTTGTTAAAAATGGCGCATTCATAGCGCCGCATGAAATGCCCAATATAATTTCCCAACACAAATGCAGTAATTTGGCCATAATAAACTGATGAAATCTTGGATGGCATCGTTTGAATCCTTAGATGTGGGTGGGATAAAGGTTTGATGATGATGATGGTCATGGTGGTGGTGATTTATAATTACAATCACGTTTGTTGAAAACAACAGGAATGCAGAGATAAACAAAACTACAAAGAAATCGCTGCATTAGGCATAAGCAAACCCCTCCTTATCAGCATCATTAACCCTTTGTAAGGTGACTTCGAATTAATAGAGATGTGATTGGATGCCTGATATCCAAGGCTCTATTATCAGCTATACTAGATGGGCATTCATTTATGTGGTAGATCCTTCACATTGAAGAAAAAAATATTAAAATTCCATTATTAAGGAGATAAGGATCCGTGCACTTAAACAACCTAGAATTTCCATTGCCCCAGGACAATGAAGCCCAGCTCAGATGGCCTGCATGGAAGATTTGACAGCCATTGTATATGGTGCATGAAGGGTTGCCATTTACGTGGAAAATGCAGCATAGCATAGACCCACGCTACAGAAGAACGTTCGACACAAACTCAGGCCCTTTCTTCCATTGTTATTCCAATCCAAAACAAGATTCTGAAAACATCAGTGGAATGCAAAGCCCATCCATCAATAAAATGGTTCTTTACAATAGGTTAGTCGAAAGCACGATGAAATCTCTCCCCAATAAAGACACAAATACAGCCAACTACAGCCAGTGAAAGCCCACAAAACACAACCTACAGCTTAGAATGCAAAAGAGTCAAAACTGACTGTCTAACATGGCTACATCATGCACAAGATTTTCTTCTGTGTAGCATCACAATCCCTTCAAACTGGTGCCCTGGAACACAGGTTTGTAGAGAAGTGTGCAAACATGATGCATTCAGCAAGAAGATACAAACATAAATAGCTAATATATTCCAAGGCACGAGATTTCTGCAGGATCCATAGCTCTGGTGAGGGGCCATCAACACAACAGTTTGGATCACCACACAGATGGGCACACATGCTTGAGTCCATTTGCATCAGGAGCTTTTAGTCAATCAAATGCTTCCTCATCCTTCAGCCAATCACCCTTACAACTTTCTTTTTCTTTTCCAGATCACTTCCTCTAGTCTCGTCCATCTTCACAGGTAATGGGGCGGATAACCCCCAATTAACACTCTGCATCTTGTCAAACCTGTTCGTTCTACAACTGCTATCAGCAGACAAACCCAAATTCCCATTTTCCCGTGGTGAATGTTCATTGTCCCTGCTTTTCCAATCATTTCTTGGTTTTCTCTCATCATCACTGACCTGTTCAAACCCTTCCAGCTCAACATCAAGCCCTTGGTCATCCTTCTCTACAATTCTAGATAATCCTTCGATGCGTTCAATTTCTCTGCTCAGTCCATCTACTAAGTCTATCTCGTCTATCTCATCTTCATGTGATACTTGACAATCAATCCTGGCAATATTTCTGCCATGTTCTGTGTCTGGAAATAGCTCACGGGCACGGGTGAAAGCCCTGGACTGGTTATCATTCTCAAAAATGGTGACCTTCTTCACAGATTTGGAAGTAGTTTCCTGCCTTTTTGCTGCCATGCCATTAAGGAACTCCACAAGCCGCACCAATTCACTGCTTAGGGCCCTTTTTCCTTCCCGAATCATTGAATCACCACTCTGGAATAAAACCCAGTAATTGAATCGGTAAAAAAAAAACCAGATCAACTAATATATTATGAGATTTTTAAAATAGGCTAATGCGATGAAAACCCAAAAAAGAAACCATCAAATTATCTGCAAAAAGAAATCAAGATCAGATTTTTCTGGCGAGACAAATATACCCAATCCTATTGAAGGACTTAATAGTCACTTTACCTGAATCGACTCCAGCTGTTGTAGCAGAATGGAAGCTTTCGGCAGGAGGAAGCGGGTTCTCCGAAGTTGATTCTTGTCCGAGAGAGAAGATTTCAAGTCAGTAAGATTGGATTTGATGGAGGCAAGGTGCTTGAGGTGTCTAAGAGTCTGCGATCTGCGGACCAGGAAAATACGGAAACGGGTTTGGATGATGCGGGCAGCTGCATCTCGGAGAGAGAAAGCAGGAGAGGGGTTAGGGGCTGGACTAGGACTAGAAGTAGGAGTAGAGATGTGGCGAAGAGAGGCTTCGAGGGCAGCGACACGACGGAATAAGGATTGAAGGAGGAGGAGAGATTGGGTTTGTTGGGGGTGCTTTGGGGGGTGATTTGGAAGTGGGTTTGGGGGTTTAAGGTAATGGGAGTGGAGAATCTGGGTAGCAATGGCGTGGAGAAGGGGATCAGTGGGAGAGGGAGGAGTACTCTGGTTATTTGAAGAGCAGCAGCCGCTGCAGCAACTACTACAGCAGGAGGAGGGGCAAGCAGACTGGTAGGAATGGTTATGGTGGTGGTGGTGAGAAGCCATTGAGAGAGAGAGAGAGGGAGGATTGGGTTTGGCTTGGGCTTTCTTACGGAGAGAGCTTTCACTCCGAAAGGAATCAAGGGTTTTGCATTCCCTCCTTCCAGCTAAGAACGGGCCACCAACTTCAAGCGCCCCAGCAGACGCGCACCACACCTTTCCATACTTTGCACGTGGCAAGGTTCTTTATCCGTCTCGACGAAGGTCAATGGATTAAAAATAAATATTTTTAAAATTCTTTTGATCTTTTATCCAAGTATATATTCAATCTTTTTAATTATTGGTGTACTTAATTTGAGGTATAACGTAATGTAGAAGAAAAGTAAAAATAAAACTGATGAAAGAAGATAGGGGATGAACCGAGTAGTGCAGGTGGGTTGGGCTGAACCCGTTGAACCCAACCCAGTTTTATTAGAGTTAGGATTGAGTAAATCTAAATTTAGGATACAAAAGTTAGGTTAATTTTAACCTGATTTATCAATTAGGTTGGATTAGAGTTGATGGTTAAGTAATCCCACCAGCCCATTCAACCTGATTTCTTTACTCCTCCACATAACCATCTAACTTTCAGTAATTATTTTTTTAGTTTCTTTTATCTTTTACTTAGCATTTCTAAGGCTTAGTAACTCTTTTAGGTAGTTTGCTACCTTTTGAATTGATTTAATTGAACAAATTAAAGACTTTAATATGTTGAAACTTGCTTATATATAAAAGACTCGAGATAATTCATTTTTATCAAATAATTTTATATTTATTTAAAAATTGTATTTTAAAATAGATACACATAATTATTTATGTAAATCAAGGAGGCTACATATAGATTTTAAAATTATTTTGTTCTTAACCTTTTTCAATACATTGTCAAATTATTTCAATCCAAATTATCAACCCATTTTTAACTTGTAACTCAACTCAAATTTTAAAATAAGGTTGAGTTAATGAGTTGTGTAAAGGTTAGGGCTGAAATTTTAAAAAATGAGTTAGGTTTAGGTTTAGACTCCAACTTGACCTACCCTAACCCTTAAGTGTTAGTTATAAATTGAATAAAGATAGAATGTATAGTTTATTTTTTGAAAAAGATAAATAACAATATAAAAAGATAGGCTAATTATAAATAATTAAATATCATGTTGGAATAGAAAACATAGAAAAAGGTACTTTTACCTCCCTTTTAACACAAGAGGGCTTTTATCCCTCTTTTACAATGCACCAAATGTACTCAAAATACATTTGAGGAGCATTTTTGTGATTTTAAGAAAATTTCGGGCTGTTAACCAGAAAATGGAATAACCGTTCATGGCCATTCCCATCGGAAGCCTGTATAGAAAATTAGTAAACTGTGAGGATTTAGCAAGTTTTGTTTTAAAAATCCAAAACTTATCACGCAAAATGCAAAAAATCCTTTGAGGGATATGCCGCATAGTTCAATCCCATGGTTGAGCTGATGTAGCTGTTCTTCAACAGCAAGAGCCCGTCGTTGTGAGTAATTGTAAAATGGCAAACCTTTGTTAATACGTGGTAGGGACCTTTCCCTTCGTGGGCTCATTATGGCCTTTTTTTTTTTCTTTTATCTTTGAGGAACTCTCTCCCTCAGTTCCTCTGGAGCTTAATATGCTCTTTAACTTCTTTCTCTTTGATATGCTCTCTTTGGGCAAAATAACATTGCCCTCTTTGATTACTTTGGGAATGTTTACTTGGAATGGATTTGATTGGAACAAATTTCCTTGATTTGATATATACTATCAATAACAATCATATTTCTTTTCATTATTATTTATATTTTCAATTATTACCACCTGCATATTTTAATCTTATTTACTTTAAAGGTTTTATCAGTTTCCAATAATCATGATTACTTAATAATTCTAAGCTGGATTTTTAAGGTGAGCATCCTGAAATGTGATCAAAGAGGATAATTTTTAAAATGTCGAATAAGATTCGAAAAGAGTTGATCTTACATCCTCTGCCTTTCCTATTTTTATAATTAAACTTATATGCTCTTGTCACTTTTCCCCACATTAAATACACGAATAGAGTTGAACCCATATGCTTTCTCTATTCTATTCTATTCTTTCAGTTACATTTATTCTTTCTTAATATTCTTCCAATTAAGGTTTTGCCTCTTCTGCCCTAACCACAACAAAGAACTCGGCAGAGTTTGGCAGCAATGATCCCCTGTGGAGTAGATAGCCATGCATTAATTGAAACTTGCTCAAAGTGAACTCCTTTACTCCAAGTAGCTCCACCTCTCAAAGCAATCTTCATGACCCATATTTGCAATATAACTATTTTTATTCTTTATTTTGTTTAACATTAGTTAAAAATTGTTTCACTAGCTCAATCACGCAAAGTCATTTACAGTTTTACACAGTACAATTGTCACATCATATCATGTAAGCATTGGGAAAAAATACCAAGCTAGATGCTCGGTTGAACAAATTTTAAAATCGAATCATCATTTTAGAAGCAGACTCCACTCGATTCTGCAAAAGGGAAAGTTTAACGATCGTGCAAGTTTTGTTCCGAGTCTGGCTTGAAAAACGCATTGAATAAAATTCTTAAAACACAGCAAGGGCTCATCACATATGCACAGCATATAAGCAAGAATCACCCTCTCTCAACAGTACAAGCCGCAACATTAGATCATGCAAGGAGTCTCTCTCTCTCTCTCTTCCCCTTACCCCCCCCCCCCCCTCTCTCCAATTAAGTTTTGTTTAAACATAAATCTACAAAAGCCCTTAATGAATGTGATGTTGTTTTGCTTGAACTGGTGTAAAGGAGTGATTCTCAATACAGCAGAGTCAAAGATACTCCGCTTCATGGCCAGCCTGCGACCTGCTTGATTCCAAGTTTCGTTGGTCAGGAAGTTCTACTATGATGGTTGGATCATACTCAATTTGCACTCACCAGTCACCACATCTCATGTTTGAGTGACAGGAGGTAAAACAGG
Organism: Pouteria campechiana; assembly: GCA_036873735.1. Lineage (NCBI taxonomy): Eukaryota > Viridiplantae > Streptophyta > Magnoliopsida > Ericales > Sapotaceae > Pouteria > Pouteria campechiana. The sequence goes on along the minus strand of JAYJMB010029780.1, from coordinate 9,428 downwards.
TGAAAAAAAAAAAGGCCGCCTGGGAGCTGCTTCTCAGATAACAAGAATGAAAAACTGCATCAGAAATGGGCTTAACTTGTGATGAGATATGTGCATAAGGTAATGACTTGATAAGGCACATCATTTGTCTTAGGATTTTTGACAAACCACTATATCATATCACAGGAAAGGAATGGATGGAATTCCATTGATGCTTTTTATTTTCAACATACATGAAAGAAAAAAAGAACAACAGAGATAAAGGTAAAGAGAACAAATAATCAGGTATCCAAAAATAAGGAATGCTCATATCATCAATGCTGATGAGTATGAAATCATGTATCCTTGAGAATATGCTGATTCTCAAGAATATCAACAAAACCAAGGAAAATTCGTTTACTTCCCAAGCAGGCTGCGACCCCTTTGATTGGCACCTTTAACTCGAAAGTTCAGTTCTTCCACATCATCATGTAGATGATCCAAAGCATTGCTCTGCCTGCGGTTATAACCACAACTCGTTTAGCTAGAAGGACATCATGGCCAACCAATAAGAAATACAACACATCTTTGCACAGTCAAATGAAACCTTAATGCTAATTGCAACATAACTGACCTTCCAATCTCTGATCCCATATCCATGGCCATCTCCTTCAGTTCACCCAACAAGTTACTCAAATCTGAAAGGGCATCATCTTGCTTTGCTTTCTCCACCTTGATTTCCCACCCCAAAAAAGCACCAGATCAATAAAGAAACATTGGAATTGTTGAATAAATGAATATAGAATGTTTCTCTGCTGTGCCTGATTTCAGGGGTGTTTGCTTAACTGGAAACTACTGCAATCTTACGTGTCATTGGTTTGGTGTGGATCAATTCATGGATGATCCGTATTAAGGCAGGTAAGCATACCAATATCCATCAGGCTAGTGGCTTGAAAAACAGAAAGGAGTGATGGTCCACATTTGGCATAAAAGTTCAGCACAACTGTATAGCCGAACTTTTCTAATCATTGCAATTTGACAGCCTAATCATTCAACAGATCAGCAGTTCCCAATGTTACATGATAGCCCAAGGGATAATATATTGTAGCACTCATACATGACAGTGAATTGTGCATCCAAGTAAAATTTTATGAAATGTTGGTGCTAGTGTAGTAGATTCAATAACTGGCAGCACAAACCTCAACTTTCTCCAGTGCATTGGATGGTGCAGAGTGGTGTTGAGGATCTGATTGGACTTTAGGACGCACTAATCCAAGCTTTTCCCTCTGCTCCAGGTGATTTCCCTTTCTACTGAATGCATTGTCTACATATCAAACAACTAGAAATCAGTGAAGGGTGTCATTAAGGTAGCGTAAAGTGGAGGATCAAAATTCTGTAAACTTACCTCCTGTGTTCTGAGGTCCAGTGATAGTCCGACCCCTCTTTGGTTTCCATGTTTTAGAGAAGAGGCCACCAAGGCTTCCCAGAAGCTTTTCACCCTGACCACACATGAAACAATAATCATTAGCCCCAGTAAGTAAAAGCCAAGTTTGAAAATGATGGGAACGAAAGCAGTAATAGTGTAATTTGACACTTCCAAACAAGATAAAGCTACAAAAGAAAGAAAGAATTGAATCACTTAAATCCACTGCTATGCTTTTAATAAATAAATAAAAAGCTAGTTCTCACATAAACTAATTGCAGCTATCAGAAATAGAGCTGAATGTGGGCGAGAGAGGCTAGAAAGTTCTATTATGGTCACAAGTGCTTAATTCTTTTATATAAGCCAACAAAAGCAATTATATAAATTTAAGTTTGTTTAATTCTCTTTCAGCGATGTCTGTTCTGTGATAACTTGTAGTTTATTTCTGGTAATAATAAAACTTGAGTAACTACACAATTAAAGGTCTTCCAATAAAAATTCCATTGACATATTTCAGTCTTTTACCCAACTGGTTGCCCGTGGCGCCCAAGAATGAGCAGTTCTCACTTCAACAGCGTCAGCCAACATTCACAGTTCCGATTGCATGTTAAAAAACTGTACAACTCATGCTCAAGAAATTATGATTGCGTTAGGTTTTTCTTTACATCGCTCACCATTTTTATCTCCATAATTGCCTTAGAAAACTTCATATGTTTCTCAAATCAAAAAGGATAATTCATAATATCTTCTTTTTTTTCTTCTTGCTGGCCTAAAATATTGCCTAAATTACAACCTCAAAGTTTTTCCACCAAAGCCTACTATGTTGAAAAAAATTATACAGATTTCCTGCTTCTAATGTGTCAGAAGTGCGAGATATGAATCCCTTGTAGAAGCATCCTGTATCCCAGGTTTTTCCAACCTGTGTTATGGTCAGGTAATGGCTGATAGGTTTTACCATTATACAAGGTAATCATGGTCATCAAGAAACAGTTGACTGGGGAAATAGGCAAATGGGAAGACACAAATGTGCCAATTACTTGGGTGAACAGATATGCCCAAATAAAAACCAAGAGTTAGGACTTACCATGCTGAGGTCATACTCGATATTGGCGGCTGTTGTGTGAGTCCTTGTGATTTGCTCGCCTTGTTGATGCAAAGTGATGAGAGTCTTTGTAGCATCTTCTCGAATGTCCTCCGCAATCCTTCGGCAGCCATTGATTTTCTCTGTAGTCTCTTCAGCCTTGTAAACTGCATAATTCTCTAGCTCTTGAACAGATTGGTTCTCTAAACCTCCAGAATCACGGAAATTGTCCTGATATCTGCTCCGGGGGTTTGGAGATGGAGTGTATGGAGATGGGGATTTGGAAGGAGGACTTCTACCCTTGCTCCGGTTGTAACTGGAAGGTGTGGCTTTCGATTCAGAGTCAGAGTCTAAGTCAAAAGGATTGGAGCCAGAAGTCTTTGAATCAGAGGAGCGTGGCTTGGCAACTTTGCCTGCGGGTGTTTTCATAATTCCAGATTTTGACATTAACAAGAGAAGATTAAAGAATCTTCAGTCAATGCAGCAACGCGGAAGATCTGCCCAAGAACACAAGCAAAAGATCAGATTTCATGGATTATTTCCCACGAATGTTAGTCTTCGCCCACCAATTGGTGGGGATTAATCAGATAGTTGAAATAAATACTATCAACAGTCCAAACTTCAGGTGCATCCAAACACGGTGTGATTGAGAAGGGACAACTGGTTTGAAGTTGCAGAATTCAAGACCATGAAACCAAAGAAAGAAGGAAAAAAAAAGGATTTGCGGCTTGAACATGTGGATAAATCAATGGATTAGCAAGCGTAATAATCTGAAATACAACCCAATAAATTAGAAGAAGGCCACGGAAAACAGCAAAATCAAAGAGCAGAGTGGGTATAGAGTGGCAGGAACAGCCAAAGATATGGCACAGATAAACTAAAATCCAAAAATAAAAGAAAATAATCAAATCCAGGCAAGAAGTGGGTTTTACCTATTTACATTCAAGAGGTTCAAAATTTAAAAAAAAAAAAAAAAAGAAAAAGTCAAAAGTTCACAAAAAAGCAGATTCCAGAATAGAATTCATTCCAAAAAAACCCATAGAAAGTACAAATCCCAATACAGATGAAGAAGATGAAAACCCAAATCAAGAAACAGAAAGAAGTGAATTACCAAAACGAGGGACAGGGGTATATGCCTTGATAGAGAAGCACCGCCGCAGGATTTCAAGACAGGAGACAAAAACAACAAGGATGGCTGCCGTCGTGAAGAAGAAGAAGAGGATCTTCTCTGGGATAAAATACCAAGCAACTGGCAGGCGGATGGCGTCAACACGCGCGTCTGGGATGGAAACCTCGAAGAAATGAAGGTTTCTTCCTTTGAACGGATCAAACAGAGACCAGGGGAAGTGCATGCATCCAACGTTCTTCTTTTTATACTGTAATATATGGTAGCCCGCGGTCTACCGAAAATAAGCTCTAAACTTGCAGCGAGACAGTGTGAGACCCACCGATCTTTTTTGTGTGTGAAAAATCCTTTCTAGCACTTCCGGAAATGAAATCGAACATTAAGACGTCATATGGATATCTTCATTTCAAACCTTTATTAGAATTTTCAAGAGAATTGTACGGATGTGAAAGTTTTCAAAATACATGGTTTGAAATGATGCTGATAAAAAGGAGCATTACCACTTGGACGGTGAGGATTGTCCGCTGGCATGACCATTGTGCATGGATTGCTGTTTCACTTCGGTGTTCCGCGGGGTACATAAACACCGGCCTGACGAGAGGCGAAGTTTCTAAGGAGGAGACTACGCGGATAGACGAATTTACGAATAGGAGCGGATTGACTGACGTTAGATGGCCGGACTCTTCTCCAAAAGACCAGAAAGCATGTGGCACGTGTTTCATATCTGAGCCGTTCATAAGATGAAAAATCCTATTGAAAACCTAATGTTATTCAGCTTCTTTTATAACGGGATAAGGATAGCAATAAAGTGTAGTTATTGAATATGGAATACATATATCTAGCATATGCCCAATTCTGCGACTGCTAATTCCTCTATTTCAAACGCGCGAGTACCATGAATGTGCTCAACAGACATTCTAGAAACCATAAATACTGAGCCCACCCGCGCATGGGTTTTCATAAATACTTCTCGGCTTATCTGATGAAAAGTCGCATATATTATAAATCAATCACATTAAACTAATTATAAATTATTCAAGATAAAAAAAATTTATAAACTTTAATAATTATTTAATTTTTATTGATACCAGTAAGATCAACCATTCAAAGAAACGTGTGATATTTTTAGGTTTTTACAGAGAAATGTCAGCAAGAAATAAAATATTTATATGCTAGAACTGGTTGCTGATTTCTCAAAGTCTCTCATCTATTAGATCCATGAACGAGATTTTTCATTCGCGTGCGCCTCCCGCATTTCCTCTGTTTAATCTGCCGGCACGTGACTAGTCGACCGTTGGTGCCGCGCCTTGGACGCCGTGATGCGCCGCAACGTTTCACGCGTGCTGCACACAAAGCTTCAGACGAGCACTGGAACTATAAATTTTATTTTCCGCTCGCATTGTCTATGATTGGCTAACATTTCTCAGATTTCTCCAGAAGTGGCCCATTCACTGAATGGTTCAGATCGTGGGAAGGTAGCCTTATTACTCATTGCTTATTTGCATGCAGCACATGAAACTTCCATAGACTCCCGTTTCTCACGCAACGCACGGTAAGCGTGCGGATCGCCGTGCACGCCAATCGAGAGATCATGTGGTGGGACCCACTAAGCCGGATCCATCAGCCTGTCGATTAAAGCCAAGCCTCCGTCGCGGAGCATCCAATGCCCTGTTTCTGGGGCATTGACGAATCAAAAGCGACCCGCTCGAGTCGGTTGCTGTCATGCTTTGTTTGTAACTTTGTATCTTTTGGAAAATATGGGTCTTGAATAAAAAAATAATAATTATTAAAAATATAGATAATAAAAAAAATTATTTAAGATAAATAAATATTATACAATTAAAAGCAAAAAAAATAAAGAAAATATATATTTTTGTTTATTTTTTAGATCCAATTATCCTTTTAATTGATTTGATATTTACTTATTTTAAATTATATTTTTTCTTATTATTATATATTACTAATAAATACCATATTAATTAAATATATGGTAAAAGGAAGAAAAATATTTTCATTCCCTGTGTTTGTAACAAGATGGGGTTTTCCTTTTTACATTTTTAATTATTATATTTTATCTTTTTATTTAAAAAAATTGATCTATTTTATCTTTACTGGATTTATTTACAATTATTTATTCCATCAACTCTTTTTCTTTTTTCCAATTTATCCTATTTTTTCCTTTTATTTCCTTTTTCATGACAACCAAATCGGCTAAAAAAAAAGAAAAAAAAAGCAAGAAAATTATTTATGTAAATAGAATAGAAACTTCAACAATAAATGCGCCGATTGGGACTATGGGCAAGATATTGACTTTTTAATGTTTATTGATTCCAATGTCTTCCACTTTTTTTTGTGTGGAATTTTTAAATTAAAGCATGATGACCATGTTCTTCTGTCTTTTCCAATCCCTCCTTCCACCAACTCCCTAAAATGCAGGTCAATAAAGCAAGTTACCGAATCCAAAATCTACCCAATACACATCTTTCCTCGCATATGGTTGCTGCTAAAAGAGCACTCCACATCAAGTTAGGCTAGGGAGACACACGTTCTAACTGTAAGGCGATTTCTTACACGTCCACGTATGCTGAAATGGTGTTAGAAACATGCAGAGCTCGGGTAAAATCACAACGATTGGAAGGCTTGGCTCTCCTAATTTGGTAGAATTTTGGATCATCCCTCAACAACAACCAGGCACGAGCTTGATCGCATTTCAGGCGCTGACTCAACCACCAGCCAAAATCCAAGTTCTTAGTTTCAAGGGAAGCCCATTAAAGACCTAAACATTTTAATCTTCTGGAACGGCTGCATGGAGCCCTCTATCAACCATGTGCAGAGATTTCCCCAAGCAAAATCCGAATAGATGCTCATTTTGAATAAGAAATATTAGAATAATTTTAAGAGGGTGACTAGGCCTGATTTGACTTGAGCCTAGCCCTGAATCCCGAGTGAAGGAGGCCTGCCATTGGTTGGACCACATTAAATGGTCCAAGCCTACTAGAACCCAAGTGTTAGACAGCTAATTGTTCACACGGCTGTTGCAGAAGTCTTAGGCTCCCCTTTGCCAGGCTGTGTGGGATTTAAGGTGACGTAGCAATGGAAATTTAGTAAAAACTACTTCAAATAAGATATTTTCTATTTTTATTATATAAATAACTAAAAAGAAAAAAAAGAATTATGCTTTAACTTTATCACCAGCTATCTTCAAAAGAATTATATAAATAACAAAATCTTCAAAAATAATTTTAAGAAAATATAAAATTTTATTCATTTAATGGTTATTTTAAAGTGCTTGCATATAAATCTTAGCACTATTTTTTATAAATTTTGATTTAATATATGAATTATATTTTTATAAATAATTTTTATTTTACATATCAAATAAAAATTCTTATTATATGAGACGCATCATATTCATCATATAAGATAATTCTCATTATAATTGAACTTTGCATGCCAAACCATTCATTAAAATAAAAAAGAAATATGAAAAAAAATTTAAAAAAATAATATCAATATAGATAAGTAAAAAAAAATTTACTAGTTAAGAAGGAATTAAAAGTTTAATGGATAAGAATACCTGCGTGGTACCTGAATATCTAAATATGATTTTAATTCCATGCTCACGACCTTATTTTTTTATATAAGAAGAAGAGGGTAATATTATCAACAAATCAGTTAATGCGTCAAACTCATGGAGAAATAGAAAATTTTCTGCTTCTTTGGAAATGTCAAATTTCAACTTTTGTGTCAGCATGCACTACTTTTAAATATCTAGCCAAATGGTTGATATAAAACGATTGAGTGCTTTCCTGCCCATGAGCGTCGGTTTAAGTTCCCACGACGCGCGGGCGGGGCCAAACTAAGCCTTAATCTTTAGCTTGCAGAATGACACTATTCTTCTTCGATGGTAGCTGGTGGTCCCCAGAATGCCTAATAGCTGTCACCTTCTTCAACTGTGCCTGAGCTTTAACCCAATCGATGGAGACAATCCAAGCAAACTCAATCAAGTGCACAAGGTTCAAACTCAATTCAACCGAACGTAAGGAAATCCGATTTTACAATTGGCTCGGGGCCATGACCAACTTGCTTAAAGCCTCACCTTTAGTAGTTTGATCAGGAGTATAGCTTAGGGTTGGGTTGGGTCTGGTCAACCTGAACTGGCCCAACCCAAATTATGGGAGGACTGGCGGGGCTTAAAAATGCGACCCATTTTGGAAATTGGGTCTGGATTAATAAAGGTCGTTGCAATCTCACTAAACTGACCCGACCTTTTTTTTAATTAACTTTACAAAAAAAACCCTTATTTGACCCTTGCCCAACTCTTGTCATTCAAAATTGGGGTGTGCTTTCAAAACCTAAAACCCCCATTTTCACTCCCTACTTTTGAAAGTCACCGTAGCCGAGGCTCCCCTTTAAATATTTGTTTTAGACGTTAAACTATCCAAATCTACCTTTTATAAACATATTTATTACAATTAAATAATTGATTGATATATTAAATAGGTTAAATACATAGTTATAAGAGGCGTCGACCTGAATGGTCAACATGAATCTACCCCAAATTCAACTTGGATCAACCCGACTAGATCTACAAATAGGTTTGGAACTTGGATTGAGATTTTTACAAAATATAAGTTAGACAAGGATTAATCGATAGCCCTAACCTACATGATTTTGTCCTGACATTATCCCAAACCCTCTGATCAAAAGCGAAATCTGTGACTTTGTAGTAGTTTAGCAGACTTGTGCAAAGTAGAGGAGAACTCTTTTGTTGCCTTATATTTATGCTTTGGGTGGGTAAATTGTGGTTGAGCATTAATAATGTGGAAATTGCCGTCTATACTTGGTAACTACAATGTTGGCTTGTACACCACTATTTCATTCTTCCTGGAATCATCCACGTGATTGCAGTATTCAAAGCCCAAACATTTTTCAGCCTCATCCAAATGGACAACTCTCAGCCCACACCAACTTGTGAAGGCGGTCAGCAATCTGGTCTCCTTCTCCTAGGCCACACCCACAAGGAAATAATACTCTTTAAGCTCCATTTGAAATGACTACTACGAGATGCAAACAAATTGCCATCATGGTTGGATGATCCATCTCAACTGATCCTAGGATGTTTGTTGATCAATCCAATGTTACCAACTTTTAATTGAAATAACATTCAGCTTCTCTAATAATTTTATTTTTTGCTTATTATTATTATTATTTATGTTTTCAATTATCATTTTATTTTTTATCAAAAATTTATCTTTTTTGTCTTTAATTATTTTCCCGTAGTATTATATCATTTCTTTTTCTCTTGACAAGTTTCTTCTTTTCATTGTTAAGAAATTTTTCTCTTTTAGAAAAAAAATATCCCTAACTGACAATGGGTATAAAGAGAATCAAAACATGCATTACATGCCAAAAACGTAGCTTTATTTACCTATCAATGTCACGTACTAACATTAACAACTCGCACTAAGGCGTAGGAGCCCAATACTTGCAGATCATGCGATAAAGAGAAGCCTAGAAAATGCAAAAGCGAGGTCCCCTTCAGGGCAATTTTGCTTTCCTTTGGCCACTCATTTCATCTGATAGCAAGGGTTAATTTCTACATAATGTCCAAAAGAAGCAACGCTTTTGCTCCCTTCTTTTCCTTATTTAATTTCCATTTTATAATTTATTTAATATTCAATATTCATTAATCATATACATGTGTCAATCATTCTTAGGTTTCAAAGAAGTAGCCCAAGTGGAGGGCTCAAACAAGTTGACAAGTTGCATTTCTCTCCTTTTGAGTCCTCAACCCAATGAAAGCAGATCTTGTGGGGGGATGCCACCACATTTGGGTG